>MU225172.1:1385380-1398402 GCA_018584345.1 Thuja plicata | reverse complement strand
TTATTATTATTATTACATATTTTATCATACATACATACATAATTATATTTGGATATTAAACCATAAATCATTATATTAATTTATTCTATGTGGAATAAATAGTCATCTTTATGTTTAACATACTACCGATTATGTGTAATGTTTGCAATGTTTAATGAAGAGATGTATTGGTGGAGAGACGTGTCTCCACATATGTGGAGACATGTTTATCCATCAATATGTCTTCTCACTCATATACATATAATCCAAAATAGATTGATTGAAGGCAAGTACAGAAATAAAATAGTGCAAGCCAATATTACATCGATCTCCATCATAGATGTTGAGCTATACTTCAACAGAAACAACTATGAACATTTCCTATATGCAAAATGATAAGAAATGTTATAGTCATAGATGAGGGATTTAGGGCTTTTAAAGGAAAATGAATGCAATCTAAGAGGAGTTGAGAAGAGGGTTTCAACTAAGAAGAGGAGATGAAAGTAAAGATGAAATTGTTACATAGCCAAATTTGATGCAAAATTAGAAGATAATGAAGATGAACTTGAACAAGTTAGATTTTTAAAAGTCATAGACTGACATACCTCTTCCTACTCCTCGACCTCTAGTACATCGGGGTCATTCATTAATTTTGTAAACCCCAATTGTTGTTGTACATAGAAGAGACAAAAAATACTTTAAATCAATCTACATGTACATGTTTAATCATAATGAATCTTAACAAATAAATTATCAATTGTTCTTGAATAAATCATTTAATCTTTTCAAACAATTGTGTTGATTAAAATTATGCTCAATTTCCTTTTGTTGTTTAGGTGTCTGCAACGATGTCTTTTGACGTTTCTGTGTCCTAGGGGATTCCTTTCACCCATGAGATGTCCTGGACCTAGGTGGGGTTGTTGGGTTTAATGGAAAGTAGTACTGAGAGGGGAGGGGTGAATCGGTACCTCTAAAACTTTTTTATGTTCTTTTATCAATTAACTTGAGTAATCAATTGCATATCCATTTCATCTGATCTACACTATCTTTGTGAGAGTTATATCAATTCATAACAGTAATAAACATATGAATCATTCATAGAAACATTCATGAACATAATTGACACATAACACAAGATATGATATCGCAAAAAACTCTTGTTAGGAAGTAAAAACTGTGGTGGGGATGGCACCCACAAAACTTCACTATCTGCAGAATGGAAGGGGTCGGTTAAGGCTTACAATTTTGATCACTTCTGATGATCTACCTTGTTAGGACTATCGGTGGAGACCTATTAAATTATACTCTGTTAAGAGCTTTCAACAACACTGTTAAGTGTGCACTCGGTTAAGAGACTTGATATAGGACTGTTAAATCCACCTTACAAGAAGGATTTCTTACACTTTGCTTCACTTGTTAGAATGACAGTGAATTAAAAATTGACCTGGTAAGTGCAATCTCCTATTGCTGATACATATCCTATGTAGTTCACATACAAAATATTATCACCTTAACTATGATTGAATATTACCTCTAATTATCGGTTTCCTCTATTCTTGATTCTACTGATCAAAATTCTTCTTTCTCTGCTCTGGTTCTTGAAAATCTCAATTCAATCCATAGATGTGTTCATTCTGTTCTCCTCTCTCTTCCACACACATTCTAATGAATGATTACATCATCTATTTATAAATGGATTGATTTCATCGAGTTGATGATAAAAATAATGTTAACTCTAAGATCAAGTTTACAACTTGCACCTAGATCTCCTAGTCTATGTGTTTTAAATCAGTTAGACTGATTAAAACACTTACATTAATGTTTCTTGTCCCTAAAGAAATAGATTTAAAAACAATTAAATATCATATAAATAGAATACCCTTTCTTTATCTGACGTGGAAGTCAGATCCACTTTTTGTGGGCTGCAACTGACTTTCAGTTCTGTCTTTCGGTCATGCTTGACTGTCCTTCAGTTTTTACTGTTGGTTGCACTGAATCTGTTTCATTGGTCTGCATTGTAACTTGCATTTCGGGTTCCTCTGTCGGGTTCCACTTTAACTCTCTACATTGTGATTTTCGGTTTACACTACCTTGTGTCATCGGTTCTTTTTGTACTTAATCATTTTTGGTGATCTTCCAATTTGATCTTCAATTTTTCCTTTACCATCTTTCGGTGTTAGATTACCGAAAGTGTTTTTTAAATACTAATGACAAATTAATGTCATTAATCTCCCCCTTTGACATTAGTATCAAAAACTGATATGTGCAAAATACTAACAAAATGTTGAGTATATACAACATATATAATCCTTAGTCATTTAATGACTCCCCCTATGTGTATGCCAGTATATCTATACATAAGATATATTTTCCTTCTTTATATTACTATCCCTTTATGAATGTACATATACATATCTACCTTTTTCACATTCTAAATAAATGTAGATAACATTTTGAATGATATTTTGTACAAGTATCATTTCCCCCTTTATTTGATATTAAGGGCAAAGGTCAATTACCTTAGAGCTTATCAAAAATGTGTGAATGAGAAGACTTCATGTCTTCCACCATTTTCTCCCATTGCTCCTTTAGGTTTTCTAGAGCCATTTTCTCCGGTGTTATCTTGGCATGCATATCATAGATGTTCTCGGCTATAGACATCTCAAGAGTTGCTATTAGTTGTCTTGCAGAACTGATATGATGTTGTATCAGTGTGAGATTTGGCAGAAGTTGAGCCTATAGCTCGGTTACTTCTTCTCTGAATCATGTCTCTACTTCCCACAGCTCTTGCCTTAACCATTTTACCTCTATGATCTTTTCATAATGCAGTTTGACTACATTTTCTCCATCGGTTGTTAGGCTACTAGCACTGTTTTCTAGATCTGTATCCAGCTTAGCTATGTTGTCACTATTTTCTTGAGTGAACTTTTCAATTGTGCTTAACTTTTAGATTAAGGTTATAGCTTTAGATATAATGGGATCTTATTCTGATATGAATTCTGACAGATTTACCTTATTTTCAGCCAATTCTTGGCTGATGTTCTCTAGAAGCTTTTGTTGATACTTCATTTCTTCTCTCTCCTCAATAGCTTTCTCAGTATCAACATTTTGAGTTGTGATGGAATCAATGAGGATAGCTAGTTGATCAATTATGGGATTGTTTTGATCAATGTCAACATCAGGTACAATCCGGTGTAGAATGTCCCGTGTTGTCTTGAGTACCATTGATTCCTTATGTTGTTTCTTTAGCTTTTCTTGTAATGCCTTCCTTTGGCATATCTCTCCATATTCTTGCAGTGCATCCATGTCAAGTGTAGTGGGGTCACACTTTAGTATTTCAATGATTTCATCAAGTGTAACCTCCAACTTGTTCTTCTTTGTTTTCTTCTTCTTCTTTTGTGACTCAGTGGAGTGTAGCACCATTGCTAGTTTTTTAGCCTTTTTAGTTATGCTTGATGATGTGACTTGTTGTGCATATTTCTATTGTTTTGCATCGGTTTCAGCTCGTCGGGTGTCTACAAACATCTCTACATTCACCTTAACATCATCAATAGCACCTTTGTCTATTTTCTCAAGAGTTCCATCTTTTGTCTTGTCTCCTTCATTTGAGTCTTTTGCATTATTTTCCTTGGTGTTCTCATTTTTCTCTTGAGTATCCACATCTTGGTCCTTATCTCCTTCTGTAACCTTGCTAGTGTCAATTACATTCTGAGTATCTTCAATGTTTTTCTAATCATCATTGTTATCTTTATTTACTTCTTCTCCTGCATCCTTTGGAGTTTCCTTGTTAGTTGATTTACTTGATTCTTGCATGATATTGATATCTTGTATCAATATTGGTACTTTGCCTAGAATGATCACCTATGCTCCATCAATTGTTGTGTCATGTTCATCGGTTGTATCTTTGACAATAGTGACATCTTCATCCTTATTGATTTCTTTTCCTGGGTCATCGGTAATGTCGATGACATTAGTATCCACAATGTTGTCATTTGTGGTATCATCCCATATTTCATTGACCATATATGCATCCTTATTCCCTATTGTATAATCTTCCTCTTTATCCATCTTAATGGATGTATCATCTTTGTTTTCCTAATCAACTTCTTTTTGTTGATGGTCTTTGTTGGGACTGTCTTTCTCAACTGGCCTATTCATGATCTTGCACCATTTATTGTGACTGTCATTTTCAAGTTCAATCAACTTATCTTCAAGAAATTTGTATGCTCGTAGTTTTGGTGAGAATTCTTTCTTGTGTTTCTCCATCATTTCATGTATTTCTATCTTTTTTTATTCAGGCGGCATTAGAGAGACAAGTACTCTCTCTCTCTGATTTCTTTCTCATTTGCCAAAGTAAATGTCCAACGGGTGTATAATCTATCCAAGAGTTCCCATGGTACATAACTTCCTTCAAATTGTATGGGTACATATTTGAAGTTATACATCTTAGCTATCATAGTTTCTTCAATCTTATTATGATCTTCCTGATTTTGTTTTTCCCATTTTCTAATATGTGGATGAGTAATAGATCCAGAATTTGCAATGTATACACAAATGTCATCAATGGTGTTGGGTTCTTTTACCTTGACATTTTCTTCCTCTAAGGCTTCATATCTCTCGGTATCCTCTATATCCTCTTGAGTTCTAATGAATTCTCTACCCTTCTTATTTTGTCCTATCTTCAATGCAGGTGCTTTTCTCTTACATGTCCTAACTTTTCCTTTCTTCAGAGGTGAAGGAGTGGATTCTTTGGATGTTTGGCTTCTGGTCCTTGAAGTAGTTGTAGTTCTTGGTCTCTTTGATGGTGGAGGAGGTGGTGAGTCTGAATCTATTTCCTCTGAGTCAGTCTTTTCTGCATCTTTACCGATAGACACCTATTCTTTGGTTTCCTCCTCTTGATCTATCTCTTCATCTTGCTCAGCTTCTTGCTCTTATGCAAATAGAATCTTCTCAAGATTCTTCACCATTTTGTCCTTCTTTTTCACTATCTTTTTGACTACTAGGCATGATTAATTCTTTTCTTGGCCTCCTCATATGTTCTGAACCTTGGTTGCTTTTTGTCCAGTGGCTCATTGATTAAGGCATCAATTGCCTTTGTTTCAAGATCAATGTTGATCTCATATTCCAGTGGTTACAACCATGTTGTTCTTGCCACTACAGGTTTGATGTAAGTGTGGTTTGTGTCGACCATGAAGCATATCTCATCCTAAAATTTCTCGATGAGTTTCTCAGGTATCCTTACCCTCTTTTGCATTTGGTCTTTGAATACATTAAAGTATTCATCCATGACAGTTTTAAAATTATCTTCTAGAGCATCTATGTGCTCATTGATTTGCACTGTTACTAGCTTGGTGCTGTCCCATTTTACATCTCCAACAGATGGGAAATTTTCTTGAAAATAAAAGAAAATGCACATGATTAATGAGCCAAACTTACATGTGTTTGACTTTGCATTTCTGATTGTCTTGAGATTTTCTTTCAACTGATTCAGTAGTAGCTCAAACAAGTCTAACTATGTGCCTTTCTTCACAATTTTGTAAGTTGTATCTACATCACCTGAAGAAATACTATTTAATCTACTAGCTGAGAAGAATTTGTAACCCAGTACACATGCACCAAACTTAATTTCATCATCGGCTATGGTTGTCATTTTCAGTCCACGTCCATCCCATTTGGCTCCAGTCATCTTTTCGGTCTCTATCTTCGTGGATGTTTGAGCACCTTTACTTTATTGGTTACAGGGTAACTGGTGACCTGAAGGATGACATCTCGGGTGATTTCCTTCAGTTCATCCAACCATAACTTGTTATTGTGCATTCTGCTTAGCACTAACTAAATCTAGTCAGTTTTGAAGACCTTCAAAAACTTTAGGGCATTGGTAAGCCCTTTTATCTCAATGTGTTTGTATTCATCCTTAAGTGTTCCATCTTCATTACAAAGCTTCTGGTAAGCTTCTTCCATCTCTGTCATTCCAATTTTTGCAATCTTGTAGTGTATGAAGGATCAAACATCCTCAACTAGGAAAACCCTAGTTGGTATGCATGAGAACGCACCAGCTTCATCAGGTTGTGAGATAACCTCTGGATGAATCTTATATTTAGGTTCCTCACATGCATTGGTTTTGATGAGTTCAAATTCATCATTCTTAGCCTTCTTAGATTTTATAGATCATGATGTTGATGTCATTTCCAGAAATTTAGGGCTTCTTTGTAAATGTATAAAGAATAGAGACATCGATCTGTTAGAACTTACTGTTGTATTTGCATAGATATCTTAGCTATTTTGGAGTGCTTGGTAGTTGAGTCCTGATCGCTCTGCAACTTGGTTTCTTTCTACTCAAAATTGCCTCTGCTCGCTCTGCTCTGGGTGTCATGAAAAATGAGTCACTCTGATGCCCTATTTATAGTTATTTCCCTAAAATGTGTGTAATAAATTCTCACCAGCTCGTCAGTGTTTGAAGACTGAGTTCGTCGATGAAGACTTTATTACCATCGGTCATGCTTACAACGTTTCTGAGCAGTCAAAGTTGACTTAGCTTTTACCGATAGGTTTCCATAACACAGACAACTTGTTCATGTGCATGTTTACCAATGCAGCTCAGTAAATACTAACAAATTTTGTTTGTAACCGATGTCTCTTGGTAAATATAGGCAGTCTTTTAAGTGTATACCGACGGGTTTCAGTGTATATGCCCGAAGACATAGTTTTCACATTTTTCAACAAGTATAACCATGATGCATCTTTCTTATGCTAATTTGGAATTATATCATCATATTATGGAACTGATGTAAAGTAATAGCTTAGGGTTAATGCATTTCCATACTTGTTCTACTTAGGTGGGGTTGGTGATGTCATCAAATCCATTGGATGGGGTGTCAGCATTTGCATTGCTCATTCCAGCTTCATCATTGCTTGAAGATTTTCTCCACATCTTGTCTCTAGCCCTCTGGATATGTCCAATGGTGTTTCCATTTGGGTATGTGCTTGTCTCTGTCATTCGATCTCTGCAGTCCTTTTTGAGATGACCAACTTTGTGACAGTGTAAGCATGCCATTCCGGGGTTAGTCCATCCTCTAGACTTTCTAGTCCATAGTATCATACAATTTGTAGCAATGTGACCATATCTTCCACATGCTATGCAATTTGTCCAAGTATTGTAGTCCCATACATACTGATTACCGATATGCTTTAGTTGATATGGAGTGTCTTGACCTTTTGGCTTCCATGCTTGCCTTTTCTTTTTTTAGCATTTAAGACTTGTGTGCCTATTCATCTTGCATGTAGGACATTATTTGTCCATGTAGGTTTCCTTCTTTGATTTTTCTATTTTAGACTTACATTCATATGCCTTATGTCCTTTCTTGTTACATTTATAACAGAATCCTATGAATGAAGGTGTAGATTTAGGAATACCTTTCATTTTGCCTCTGCACATATTTGCTATGTGACCTTGCTTTCCAAAGTGTTTGCATGTAAGCTTTCTTGATCTTGGATTTTCATAAACATTCTTTGGATTGGATTGATTTGATGATTCTCCATTTTTGGTAAATCCTAGACCGTTTTTGTTGTTGACTCTTTGTTTTCCTTCTAGAAAATCATCCATTCTTTTATTTCTCTCTTCAGCCTTTCTGATAACTTCATTATGTTGTTCCTGAATTCTAACCTCATGCTTTAGTTTTTCATTTTCTTCTCCTAGTTCAATGATAATCTGTATTATTTCAATGAGTTCAACATTCATTATGTTTGCTTCTTGACTCATGAGAATGATTTGATTTGTGAGCTCATGGTGATGCTCAGCATGTCTTTGAATTTCTAACTCCTTTTCTTTTAGTTTCTCTCTAATCTTCCTCCTGTCATCAGTAGCTAGTGTTCTTTCTATTTTAGCTTGTCTAAAAGAACTCATCACATCAATCATTCTAACCATCTGGGTCTCTTAACCAATTTGAAACATCCTTATTTGTTCTATTAGATGTTGATTGATCTCTTTTAGATTTGTGATGTTCTCTTCTGATGTATCTGATGCTTTTCTTGCATTTGATCCTGAAGACTCAAAGAAATCTGGAATCTCTTCTTCTTGATAATATTTTTCATTGCTTCGAGTTGCCATTCCTTTCCTCTCATTCAACAGTTCTCTCATCTTGATTATAGCTTCTTTATACTGTTCATAGAACATCTGTAACTCAAGCATTTTTTTTCCCAATATTCTTATCAATTTTGTACTTCTCCATTGTATGATCTTTTCCCTTAAGCCTTTAATCTTTTCCAAGAAGAGACTTAGCTCTGATACCAATTATTGGGTTTAATGGGAAGTAGTACTGAGAAGGGAGGGGTGAAAAAGTACCTCTAAAAAAAATTCATGTTCTTTTATCAATTAACCTTAGTAATCAATTGCATATCCATTTCATCTGATCTACACTATCTTTGTGAGAGTTATATCAATTCATAATAGTAATAAACATATGAATCATTCATAGAAACATTCATGAACATAATTGACACATAACACAAGATATGATATCACAGAAAACTCCTGTTAGGAAGTAAAAACTGCAGTGGGGATGGCACCCACAAAACTTCACTATCTGCAAAATGGAAGGGGCCAGTTAAGGCTTACAATTTTGATCACTTCTGATGATCTACCCTATTAGGAGTATTGGTGGAGACCTGTTAAATTATACTCTATTAAGAGCTATCAGAAACACTATTAAGTGTGCACTTAGTTAAGAGATTTGATATAGGACTGTTAAATCCACCTTACAAGAAGGATTTCTTACACTTTGCTTCACTTGTTAGAATGACAACAAATTACAAATTGACCTGGTAAGTGAAATCTCCTATTTCTGATATAGATCCTATGTAGTTCACATACAAAATATTATCACCTTAACTATGATTGAATATTACCTCTGATTATCAGTTTCCTCTGTTCTTGATTCTGCTAATCAAATTCTTCTTTCTCTGCTTTGGTTCTTGAAACTCTCAATTCAATCCATAGATGTGCTCATTATGTTCTCCTCTCTCTTCCACACACATTATAATGAATGATTACATCATCTATTTATAGATAGATTGATTTCATCTAGTTGATGATAAAAACAATGTTAACTCTAAGATCAGGTTTACAACTTGCACCTAGATCTCCTAGTCTATGTGTTTTAAATCAGTTAAACTTATTAAAACACTTACAATAATGTTTCTTGTCCCTAAAGAAATGGATTTAAAAACAATTAAATACCCTATAAATAAAATACCCTTTCTTTATCTAACGTGGAAGCCAGATCCACTTTTTGCGGGCTGCAACTGACTTTTGGTTCTGTCTTTTGGTCATGATTAACTGTCCTTCAGATTTTACTATCGGTTGCACTGAATCTGTTTCATCGGTCTACACTATAACTTGCATTTTGGGTTCCTCTGTCGGGTTCCACTTTAACTCTCTGCATTGTGGTTTTTGGTTTACACACTACCTTGTGTCATCGGTTCTTTTTGTACTTAGTTGTTTTTGGTGATCTGCCAATTTGATCTTCGATTTTCCCTTTACTGTCTTTTGGTGTTATCTTACCGAAAGTGTTGTTTGAATAGTAATGATAAATTAATGTCATCAGGGGTACTCTATGAGAAACAACATTAACATAATAGATATCAATATTTAATATTGAATATAATTAAACAAACCTAAATTTAAATAACTTGCATAAATTCAATAAAAATTGTAAATGAGAGGTGTACAAAATATGATACCATGTAGGTTTCTAGGGAAAAGTGAATGGTAAAAAGTGTGACATCATCAATCCAGGAAATATGACCCCCTGACAACCCCTATCAAACACCAAATAAATATATGCTAGAGAGTTAGTATATATTATCAAAACTTATTTTTAAATTAAGGTATTGTTCTATTTTTAACATATTCTAAAATTTTCACCTCTTGTGTCGAAGCTACAGGTGCATGTGAAGTGGAAGAAATATGTTGTGGTGTACTGACCTAGTTGTTACATCCTGAAATGTATATTATTCATGTATCATTTTAAATTATTCTATAAATGAAAATATATTTGCATTTATAAATTTTAAGTGATTAATGAATAAAATATTATAAATACAGATAAACACACATGCACCTACTCTCCATTAGTAAATACCATAGTCATTAGGTCGTCTATGAGGGCCATATCCTCTACAATGGAAACATGACATCTACTCTTGCATTGTGTGCATAAATGGGATGTGAAACCATACTCATGTCAATAGGTATCTACCCCAAATGTATACACTCATAGATGGGACACATATGATAGATGGGTTTTCTAGATCTAGGTGGTGCAGCTGATGATGAGGCATGTGTTGAATCATCTTGATTTCAATGATGTAGCTTCTTAAATACTTTGTAACTCCACACAATCCTTTAGAGATATTAGGACCATGACATGAACCATGGGTTTAACATCTAGAGAAACCTATTTCAAGGGTCTACCACTCTCCAAGCCCTTGGTTTACCCTATGTAGAGCATCTCCCTCTACCCTGGAACTCTCTCATGTCAAAGTATTTTGGTTTCTCATCAAGGATAAACTCACAATATAATTTCCTCAAAAAATACAATGGAGCCTCATAATTGTTACAAGGTGGTTGGTCAAAGACCATATATCACCTATCCCAAAAATCATTTCTCAACCTAGCATGATTACACCAATGTATAGAAAACCTCTTTGAATCAAGAGGTAAGGTCTCATTAGTTTTAGGCTCGGTGAAAAGAGCATATATATTAGATTTACTTATGACTTTTTTTCCACCTCATCATATGACAACCCATTAGAATAGAATGCATGCCATTTATCCCTATATGTGCCCCATTTTGTAACTTGTTTCGATTCTTCTTTAGCACTATCATCCATTGATTATAGGGCTTCGACAAGGGATGAATGATTTTCATGCTCAGAGGTCCTCAACCTATTCACTATCTAAGAAATTTGGGGTGCATTTTGTGAAAGGTGATTTAAGAGATCCTCTTGTGTGGTTTATAAAAGGTCTACTAGAGGAGCTAGAGGGTTTTGAGGCTCTTGTTGTTCTTGAGGGGAATCATGTTGGGGCTCTTGTTGTTGAGAGGCGGTGTTTTGGGGCTCTTGTTGTTGTTGTTGTTTAGGGACTTCTTGTTGTATATTTTTTTGGGGGGCATTGTTTTGAAAATCTACCTTGAAATTAATAAAAATAAATAAATAAATCAAAAGACTTCCTATTACAATTCAATTTTGAACAAAAAAAAAAAAAAAAGTGCAATACTTATGTCTGCGACGATGCGACATGGTGAATATTGGTTGGAAACGCTGCAAAAATGCTATGTTGAATGAAATCGATCAGGTTCTATCAATTTTGTGCTCCTCTCGCTATTATTTATTCATGGTGTAGGGTTTCCAATGCCCTTTCAGCTACAACAGTAAATTTTTTATGTTTTATAAAACTCGATCAGGATTTTAATACAATAAAAACTCGATCAATATTTTATTATAATAAAAACCTGATCAGGTTTTTATTATAAAACCTAATCAGATTTTTAAAATCTAGGCTTTGTATTTACCAAGCCTTAACCAAATCAAGTTAATAGTTATTTGGAGTTTTTTCCCTAGGGTGGCCACTTTTTTGCGCACCATCTTTGTGTATACACCCTCAAGCTAAAGTGTATGAAGACCCCAGATAAAGAAGTGATTAATATAGACATGAGTGCATTAAATCAAGCATTCCAAAAAATTGTTGCATATTTATAAGAAATAGGATCAAATTTGTTCACTTTTCCTAATTTTGAAATTGTCAGCAAATGGGAAAATCATGCCAATAATAACAACATTTTTTTTACAATTTTGGGGCCCCAACTTATGGATTTTTTTTATGAAAACAAGGATGGAGAAGCATCCAATGGTTGATCAACAAGTGAACTAAAGTTAGCAGCTAATTATGGACCCACAAAAATTCCAAAAACCTAGCTAGGATTGAGCTGAATTCTACCTCTAGAACTAATAACTATTTCCACCATTATAGGGCACATTTTGATGTAATAGATACCCCATCACATCAACAGACCTCATGCAGGAGTTTCACATGCATTAATCTTTAGTTTATAAGTATTTATAGCTTGTTAAAATGTAATTATAAACTTATCTTGATCCAAAATAATGCTCAGGAACCCTAGTTACGGGTTTGTGGGTTTGTAATTGAATAAACATTTAAACCTATGGTTTGATTGTAATAAGAGTTGATAATTATTTGAGTAGACACAAATTATAAGTGACGCTTCAATATTAGCATGTAATTTCTACTAACTTTGTAAGTTTCAAACAAAATTCACTTTTAGAGTTGTTTATATTTTGTTGAGTTTGTCTCGATCAATTATTCACTTTTAGAGTTGTTTATTTTTTGTTGAGTTTGTCTCGATCAATTTGGTAGTTGGTAGTGGTCTTTAAATGTGTGCTTTGTTGTGATTGATAAATCAATTGATTGCACCATATTTCTCATTGATGCTAAATAAATTTTTCTCACATGTGCGTAGTGTTGGCTAAATATTTTGCAAGTCACTATGACTACAACTTGCAAAATGTGTGTTTTAGGCAGCAGTATGTGAGATTGCTCTCTCCTCTCAGCAATAGGGGAGGCTCCCCTCTTACCGCAGGTGGCTTCAAGTAGAACTAAACTATAACACATACAGTTCACCTTGCAACGGTAATACCAGTGACTCAATGATTGACTTAAGAACAATCAAATGAGGCAGCACTTGAGTTATCTAAAGATAAAGTGATACAATGAGCTCAAAGTTTCCTATCCTCACCTTGAATAAGTACTCTAATCTACTATCCAATAATGAAGCTCAAAGTCTTCAGTCCTTGGGGTATGTTAGCCACTAATTTCTATAGTAATCCCGATTTACTAAATCACAAAGTCTTCAAAAAACTTGGATTAAAATGCTCAAATGATATATGCAAGATAACTACTGATTTGAAAAAGGATTAACTAATGAGACATAAGAACACATTCGTTAATTTTCAAAACCAACAACACA
>MU225172.1:1358969-1383110 GCA_018584345.1 Thuja plicata | reverse complement strand
GCAATGGCTCTAAAATTCAACGTCTTAAGAAGAAAGACATGAAGAAGTAAATACACACTTGATGAATGCATTTACATATGACTTTAAAAAGGAAAAAGCCACCCGGGGAGTTTAAATACGTTGTTTTTGATATGCAATTGCATATAAAAACAACACCCATAAGGATTAAATACATTCTTTTAGAGGTTCAACTACACATGTTGAAAATACATAGAATAGATATGCAGTTGAAGTTAAAAACAACGTATTTAATATGGAAAAAGACTTAGGGGTGGGTTTTTAAATGTGTTTTGCATATGGATGACATGCAATGAGAAATAAAAAACCACACCTTTTCATAATTAAGTCTTTTAATTTCGAATTAATTTAATATATAACTATAGTGTTTTAATAAAGTAACAAGAAATTAGACTATTTTAAAGCTAATTTCATAAAAACGTTAAAAACTATAGTCAAATCAACTCGGAATGAGTTGAAATTTGAAAATGGACTACAAAATCCATTTAATATATCAAATATAATTCAAACTCGTGCAATTGACTTTGAAAACACCACCTTTTAAGGATTTTTAAAGAATATGCAGTCAGCCTGAAAAACCCCACCTTTTACATCATAACTTGAGTTATACTACTCCGTTTGATGTTTAAGTTAGCTCGAAACAAGCAGAATTTCAAAGGCTAACGACTCGAGGGAAAATCAAGATTTAAAAGCCCAACACAAGACCAAGAAAAACCAAACAAAGGATCACCTTGAAGAATTTAACCCACAAAATTTTCTGTAGGGTTGACCCAATTTTGTGAATACGTAATTGAGGACAACACGTAGGGGTAATGACTTTGTGATGTAATTAATTCTAAGATATATTTGTTATATTCATTTCCTTTTATGATTGAATTTTGTTTAAATATTAATTGTGGGTTTCTAGTTCATGTTTACATGGTTTAACGATTTGATCTAATCTTCTCCAACAAGTTTCTATTTAATTGATCATTTTCTAATGTAGTTTTAGAAGTTGTTTATTTCATTTCTCTCATACTATTTATGTCCTTTGTGATTTATTTTAATGTAATGGTTAGCATAGGTTATAAATTAGTTTCTTATAAGATATGATTTGTTGCATATATTATCTTCAAAATTTTGAAAATACAAAGTTGTTACAGTGAAAGGAATTAAAAATTCATAGAATCCAATGATTCCAATTATTTACCAACAATGACCTCCTCATGAAATTTCACATCATTTCAATTGACCTATCTACATGGATCAAATCCAGCCTTTTAGAACCTTGGAAGTTGGTTTATTCTACTTTTCAAGAGAGGAATTCATCTTCGTCTTTTCTATTGTATTTCACGCCAACACTATAGACAAGATTAAACTCTTTAATATAATACTTTTTCTTTTTCCTTATCCATTTATCCCAATAAAATTTGTGGAAATTATCCATAAAAAATCCTTTATCTTTTAGTATTTTTGGGGCACATGCTCAAGAATATTCAATTTACTAAATAATTTGTTGTTTTTCCACATCCAGTTCTTCTTTCTTTTGCATAATATGTCATTGAAGATAACCTTAGGTCACCTTTCCTCTTCCATTTGCTCAATCATTTTTAAATATCCTATGAGTTGCACAATAATAATTATATCAATTGGAGAAACCTGAACTTTACTTGACATGGTAACATAAGGGACTGAACTTTTAATTTTGGACTTGTTTGTAATCAAGCATTTTTAAAAAAAATTAGTTTTATTTTACTGTAAATCAAAGGTACTACAAGCCCACAATTCAAAACCATAGACTAAAACCAAAATCACTAAAATCCCAAAAGGTGTTTGGGTAATTTTTGAATCCCATAACTTTTCCTCTCTACATCTATTTTACAAAGTATAAAGTTCTTTCCAACCTCCCAAAGTTTTCTTATTTCAACAACTTCCCAACTTAATATTTTTAAAGTCAATTTTGTGGTATTTTCAATTTGTTAATTTTTCAAGAGTATCATTGTCAAAGTAAAACTTAAGCTAGTTATGTTTTCTTTTATTAGATAAAACCATCACTTTTGTCTTGCTAATATTAACTTACATCCCCACCATTCTACAAAATGTTTTAAGGGAAAATGAGTTCTCTAGCAAACCAAGAGAATATTTATGAATATAAATAAGTTCATCCACATTATACAAAAGAAGCTTTCTAACAAACTCTCCCAAATGGACACCATCGCCAACTTGTAAGCTTAACTACGATTCAATTTTGTCAATATATAAACCAAAAAGAGTAGGAGATAATGGGAACCCTTTCTTGACCCTTATATCACTCCTAGAACGTTTGGAGATGTCAGCTGAAGTTTTGATTTTGACTTTAACCTCATCATATAACCTTTCAAAATCTATTGTGAGATGTATAAGGACCCCAAGTTCCTCTGTCCAATGCTAAATCTTATAGCAAGGGACCATGTCAAAAGATTTTTTAAAATCTACAAAGCAGCAAAAAGTATACCTCCTTTTTCTCCCCCAAAAAAATTCAATGATGTGGCTTAAAATTATATTGTGCTCAACCATGGAATTCTTAGGTCTAAAACATCCTTTCCTTTTGACGCATTTATCTCTTTCTTCACCCACTTGATAATTCTATTTTCTAGCATACTTCCAAATAAATTTTTAAACAAAGGGTTTATCATAATTGTCATATAATTGGAGGGATTGTTGACACCACCACTCTTGAAAAGAGGAATCTCAAGGATATTTTTCCAATCTAAAGGGAGCCCCTACTAAATGATGATGTTAAAAAATTTGTAATGTGAGGTGTAAGAGCTTTCATACCCCACTTTAGACACTACTTTAAGATCAACTAATTATTTTTCTTTTACAACACCTAACTTCTTGATGCCCATCTTGATCTCTTCAATGATGAAAATATTAGTAGTAGTGTTGACTAAGGTGGAGGGTCAACCTTAAAATATTTATCATAAAGATTCCTTGTGTAGTAAAACCACTGAGAAGTTGTAATTATATTTTGTGCTTGATATTTTCTTGATTGAAACTCTTTCCAAAATAACTTGGGGTTATTTTTCTGAAGGAAGATTAGCTCTTCTCTCTTTATGACCATGAAATTAGATTTTTTCTTTCTAGAATACACTTGTAAGCTTTGAGGTTTATTTTTATTGTTTGGTTCTTTCAAGTTCTCCTTGCCTTCTTGCATTTTTCACCAAACCACACATTAATTGGAAAGTAATGTGTTTCAAATTTCCATTTTTTCTAGTCCTTTTGCACTCAACATGTGCATATTGAATTAAGTTTGTTAGCACATGACTATGAAGGCCATGGAGAAGAATTTTCTCCTTAAAAAGCCTCTCAAGCATTGTCTTGAATGTACTAAAATTTTTGAGTCACAATTTTTTTCCCTTTGAGGAAGATTGTTGAAAACACTGAGTTTTTGTTTCAAGTTGCTCTTTTTGATCCAAGAGATACTGAAATAAATTTTGTTTATGACCAAAATTTCAATCCCACATTTTCTCACCAATAAAAAATTCCTCCATTTTCTCACAGAAGCCATGTGAGAAAATTGCACAATTCAATATAGTTG
This sequence comes from Thuja plicata, assembly GCA_018584345.1. NCBI lineage: Eukaryota > Viridiplantae > Streptophyta > Pinopsida > Cupressales > Cupressaceae > Thuja > Thuja plicata. Next base: position 1,379,533 of record MU225172.1, on the reverse strand, counting down.
TGCTATTTTAGGTATTATAAAGTGAAATTACCAAATTTCACCCATCTAGCCAAACCATTGAAAAAGACTAAATCAAATGCCCCACTAAGATTAGGCAGTTTCTCCCAAAAAGATTGCAACCCTTTTTTCTTTTGAAACTCTCACCCATTGATGATTACTTTCTTGTATACAAGCTAAATAGGATTTCAATGTCCTTACAACAAAGAATGTTATCGTTTTCACATGGAGTCCTAACATTGAAATCACCCACTAGAAAGACTTCGCCCTGTTGAGAATACATTTCAAAATCCCTTTTTGATGTTGCAAAAGGTCTTTGGAGTCAAGCCCTTTACTTTTTTAAGTTTTTAAAACTTGTAAAGCAAAATAACATGTGATGAAAGTCATTCACATTCCATTTTATGCCATATTTTGGCCCTTTCCATACACATTAATACCCATTCTCATATTTCATTTCCATGTCATTTCTTAACTATTTTATCATTTTTGCAATATGTGATTAAATACAAAAAGTAATATTTATTGTTTATATATAAAATAGGATAAAATAATTATATTGTATTTACCACTAACATTTATTATTTTATATTTGATACAATATTTTTTGTCACATGTTTAACAATATATGCTAAGGAATAAAATCATTTCTTGAAAACTATGTGTCAAATACATGTCAAAAATAGTTGATGTTGTAACTATTCATGTTGTTCTTTGGTTCTAGTCAACTATGGAAACAAAAAAGAGACTCCTTATGATCGATCTTCATGTTAATTGATCTTTTTATATTAGCGCTTTGATTTTATTGATACAAGATGAATGAACCATCATATTTCAAATTATTATGGGTCATAGGCCACATAATAATAGATTCTATGGTTAGTTGTAATTGTTGACCGTAGAAATAAATTACAATCTAAACAAACTATCCATTATATAAACATGTAATCTCTCCTTTGTGAACTCAAAAAAAATACAGAAAATAAACTTTATGTCAAAACATGCATATGAATCAAGGAAGGACACAATTGTTGTGTTACAATCACCTAGCCAAATGAGAGGAAGTGTGCCCACTATTTGGGAGGCAAGTGACATTTACTGTTTTTATTTTTATTATATTTTTTCTTATTTATTTATTATGTTGTAACAATTATGTGAAATGTTTAGTTGTATTCTTATATTTGTATGTGAAATATGTTTAAAGTAATTTTCCAAATATATTTATATTATTTGTTCTTATGTGTGGAATTTAAGTTAAGGTTATATAGTGTTTGTGTGTAGTTTGGTGAAATACTAATTTATAATAATTTGTAACATAGTAGTTGCTAGAATATTTTTGTTGTTTTTTCTCTTGTCATAGCTCATGAAGCATATAGTTATTAAAATATTTTTCAACAAAGTTATTGTAGAAATTTAGTTAATGGTTTAAGATGAATTTAATAACCACCCATCTCGTAACCTAAAGCCCTTGTGCATATAGACACATCACCTTTCACAAGTTTATGCCCCGAGATTAACACTTAGACCAAACTGTATTTTATTATGAAGCATTAAATATATTTACTATTTACACCACTTTTGGCCTATGAACATGTTGTGATCCTAATGAGATTTTCATTCCCTAAGATTTTAAACCAAATAAATTATTTATTTCAGTCTTTATTTCTAGATGAATGAAATGACCCTCTTTTTTCTCTCACTAAGATCACAATACCCCCATGCACTTTTATATTCCATGTTGTATTATTTCGTACTACCATATTATACTTTCCTTCAAACAAAGGTGCCTTGCACCCTTTGTGCCCATATGTTTCTACATGAGAAAAATTATGTCTCTATCTTCTACAATAGGCCCTAACCCAGGTCCCTGCCTCCAAGGGTAACCTCTACAATTTCAACACACTAATCTTGAGGAAACCTAGGTAGAAATTGATTGCTATTTGTTTTAACATACATAGGAATTTGCGACCAAATTATTATTCTATTTGAGAATGAGGCCCAATAGAGGCAATAACAAATTTGACTTTGTACAACCATGCCCTTTCCCCCTCATCCTTGGGCCTTGTTTCTCTAAGCTTTGACATTTCCTCTCTTCACTCTTGTTTTTTCTTAATAGTTAAATCTTCATCTAGAAAAAAGTGAGATACCCTCAAGAGTTGTTTCTTTCTTAGGAGGATTTTATTGTCATGTGTTCTTGACATGATGATTTTTATAGGCCCCTCTCTTTCATCGTTAAGCTTTCCCACCCTCCGCACTTGGCATATTGTCCTTTCCAAAGTGACTTGTCTTTTAAAAATTCACTTGAAATATCGAGAGTACATTCATTTTTCCACAATGTTACACCCATTTGATAATTATGTTTTTTACTCCAACTTGCCTCTCTTTTATTTCTCTATCTTCCATCATGTCAACCTAGGTGTTTGCTTCTTTTTCCACATTACCAGAATTGTTAATAACCAATGCCCAAGTTTTAGAATTCTTTTATAGAATCTTCTTTCTTTTCTTCTCTTTCTTTCACTCCATAGTTGTTTTCTTGATCCGTTGGGTGAATATTTTGCAATCGACAGTTTTAAGGATCAATTGCAAAACAATGATTCCAACCAAAAGCTGTGAGAAACAGTCTCTCCTAATTGAGGGAAGGCTCTGTCTATCTACTATTACTAAATAATACCTATAATAAACTTGACACATGTGATTATGTACACTAAGTTAATTAGAAGGGTGTTACATTTGCCATACTCTCTTATTTTAGAGTAGGTGTTCTTCTTGCATCATATTTTATTATTTTAGAATACGCGTTTCAATCTTTACAATACTTTCTTGAGTATAATTTTAGCAAAGTTAAAACAAGAATCTCATGAAAGATCAAAGTCTTTCCACAACTCCGCATAAGAATTCAGGAACAATGATGAAACATACGTGCAACTTAGAGTCTCTAGCGTATATTTCACCTTACATGCACAAACTGAGAAAGCAAAATTAACACAAAGTCTACAAGTTACCTCCTTGTCTGTGTGTTCTACAATAACTTCAAATTTTATATGCGACTCAAAGTCCGCAAGACCAAATTTGGAAACAAACTATAACTCTGAACATGATATGCACCTCAAGGTCTCCAAGATTAAGTTCAAATCCCTCTTGAAAAAAAAAACACAAAACTCACAATCAACTTAAGAAAATTGTTGGCATTATGGTAGTTTTTGAGTTCTTATGAGGAGTGGTCATAAGGGATGCATAATTGGTTTTCATTGTTGGAAACATTGTCAGTTAACATGATTAGAGTGACCGGTAATATCTTTACATGACCGATAATGGAAGAAATAGTTAAGTGCATTGATCAGTGTACAGGAAGAACAATTTTTAGTCAGAGAAGTTGTTAACGGTTGAGTTACGATATAGTTAAGGAATTTTAATCTTAAAGGAGGTTTTTATATGGTCAGTGGAACCCATGATTTTGATAGGGATAATTAGTCCAATGATTTGAGTGAATTGTGTTTTTGATGAAGGAGACTCTATACCTATTGGTTTATAAATCAGAGTTTCATGTTAAATTGGTTAAGGTGGTGGATATATGGTCGACTATTGGTCATAAAAATGGGTATTACATTTGATGTTGACATATTAGGTATTGTTTCCATTGATCTCGAGGTGGTCAGTTAATACTTTGTGTCATCTATGATGGAAAGTTTCTAGGTTTTAAGTGACCTAAAGACAACACTATTTAAGATGATCTAAATCATTTTGATTTTGGGTTGCGATCATATTTTCAAGTGGAATGATTGAAGATTGAAGGAGAAAAAATTAGTGAAATATCATAAAGCAGAGAACAGATGGGATCTAACAGGCAAGTAGTGCTACTTCCAGATCATTTATCTTGTTGTTCCCTAGTAGTTGCAGCAGGAAAAATCCCTTAACCGGGTGAACCCTAACAGGTTCTTATTGTAAATCCTTTAACAGGGTAACTTATTTATTAGAGTTTTGAAATCCTCTAGCAAGGTAGATCATAACTGATCTAATTGTACTCCTAATAGTGTACTAGTCACTCCTAACAGGGTGAACCCTTAGAAGGGGTATTTGTAGCTCCTAACATGGCAAACTCATTTATTGTTGTAGTGGGATTGTGGGTGTCATCCCCATTGTGGTTTTATCCCTCTTAGAAGGGTTTCTTCATGAAAAATCATTGTTTTATGTGTATTTCTTATGTGGATGTTTGATATTATTTACATCTATTTGATATCATCAGTTGTGTATTTCATTATTTGGAAGTTGTTGATTAACTTTGTTAGATCAGTGGTGAAAATTATTAAGTACTTGGTTACGTGTATTCACTCCCCCTCTTAGTGCTTCTGAATACTAACAATTGGTATCAGAGCTTCTGGCCCTCCTGATATTAAGCTTAACCACTTGAGGAAAAGATCCCTAAAATCCAACATGGAGAGATACATGTGTGAGAAACAACTTGAGGATGCAAATAGACTAATCAATGAATAAAAGGATAAGTTGAGGAACTCCCTTGCAAAAAGAAGATAACTTACTGAGAAATCGAGTGAAATTCAAGATTATGTTGAACAACTACCTTAAGGTAGTACTTTTAAAGTATCTGAGGAATAAATTATTGATCTCATGGATAAAAACTATGGACTTAAAGAAGTGGAAAATTTGAAAAGAGAGCTTGAAAGTCAGTCTTTCAGGATGTGTGAAGAACTTGAAGGAAGAAGAGTTTTTGAGGATGCCAAGAAAACTACTATAGATGCCCTAAAGGCTAAAGATGAAACCCTAATAGAAAATTTGGAGAAACTATTCATATCAAAGAAAGAGGTTGTTGTATTGCATGAACACTTACATGACTCAAATGAAGAAAAGGTTGGTATTGTAAAAGAGAATGAGGGAATGAGGAAAGAGAATGAGAAGATGAAAGTAGAGCTTAAAGATTAAAATAATCTATTGGATAAATTCAATAAGAGTTATACAAAACTTGATGAACAACTTGGAAACCAGAGGAGGAATGGAGAGAAACAAGGTCTAGGTTTTTCAAACTTTGAAGCTGGTGAATCATCTGGCACTAAGGACATCAATACAGGAGAGAAATCAACACCCAAGGTGAACAATAACATTGGTAAGAGAAGGTATAGACCGATATGCTTCAATTGTCATAAGTAAGGTCATACTACTAATGTATGTTGGTTTAAACCTATTGGTTTGAATTTTAGACCTAGAGGTCCTACTGCTAGATCAAGAAATGCCTATGGTAGAACTGATATCTACAATGCTAGATCTAATGCATTACATGTATTTTTTTAATTATTTCAACAGATTTGGATAGAGAGTTGATGAGTGCAGGGCCAGAATTGACAACCAGTGGTCATATGATTACAACAGTTAGACACCTATCAATCAAGGTAACTGATCAGATGTTACATGTTCTATCTGTCACAACTATGGACATGTGATTGTGAATTTCAGATTAAGGTCATCTAGTGGAAATGTTGGTCCTTGGAGACAAACAGGTACAAAGTTTTACATTTGTAACAAAGTTGGTCATCTTGCTAGAACATGCAGAGAAAAGAAGAATACTAGAGATCAACCGGTGAACAAGGTTGAAAATGATAAAGGGAAATAGATTGCAGATGGTGAAGCAACAATGAAGAAGATGAAAATGACATGGGTGAAGAAAGGTGAATTGAAATCTTCTGAGTTGACTGAGAACTCCAAAACTTCATGAAATGTGGAGACTCCATCAGTGAACTAAGTCTAGTATTGACTTAGGGGGAGAATTAAACAGAAAAATACTAAAAAACCCCTATAAGTAAATGCGTGGTAAGATTCATATGCATAATAAGATTCCTACTTTTTATTTGAATGATGGTTAGTAAATATAAAGTGCTATATTTTCTTTTGTGCATGCATATAACAGTTGTTATGGGTTAACCGTTATGATCGGTGTAGTGCACTATTTGACCATTGTGTATAACGTTTACATTCTCAATGATATAAAGCTGGAAAAATAATCTCATTTGTTACTATGCATTCTAATGATTTTTAATAGAGTGCTTGTTCATATTTCAAAGTGATTATGAGTGTTGTGTCTGAGTATTGTGAATTTGAGCGGTGAATAATTTTAGTTATTAAAGAACACTAATCAGTGAAGTTGAAGGTTATTGCTTGTGCGGTGAAGATTTTGAAGAAGTGTTATTGCAGAGAGTTTATTGTTGACATTATGGATACCTGTGTTTTGGTCAAAATTATTGATAAGATGACACTCATATTTAAGTTACATCCTTTGAAGGAAAATGAGATTGATCTAATGGGTGCCCTATCCTCGATACCCTATGGTGTATTTCTAATAGAATATATTCGATCATTCATCCACTGTAATATGGAAGTTCTTGGAGCTTATGATATCTACGATGAGTTCACTAAGTTGTGTAATGATCAAGGTTTGAAGAACGAGCATATGCATCTGATGAACACATGTTTTACATATGAAGCCAAAATTCTTGATGATTTTCATCCCGATTAGAGAAGATATGTATTGAGAAGAGTCCATGATCAATTCATATAGTTGGACAAGCCACACAAGATTATAATGGATATAATCAATAGGGTTATTGGGTTCAGCGCGACCGGTGAGCCACCAACTCTTTGAACTATAGCTACTAATTTGGTTACTCGTTTGACCAAATCCAAACAAGATCACTAAGATATGACTATCAAAGAAATTGAAGATGATGAAGTGAGGTTTTCTACAATGGTGGTAGGGTATAGAGTATACCAGTCTATTTGGTTGAACAATGTACCTGGTGGAGAAATTCATGTTGCTTACTGAATAGTGAAGGAAGATGCCAAATATGACCTATCTGATATGTAGAGAAGCAAATTATTCATAAACTTGGAAAGGATAAAGAAGGATAAGAAGAAATCATTCAAATATGGATCACTCCTGGTATGTATATTCTTTTAATTGCAAAATCAATTTCCTAAAATAGGTCCAATGACATGGCCAGGGAACAAACTGATAGTAATGCAAATTAAGCAATGTATCAGGACATTAGGAAACAATTTTAATACTGTTATGTGGGGATAATTTAAATATTTTCAAGAGAAAATGCACATGAAAGAGATAATCACAATCGGTGTTGTTGAAAAGTATAAAAATGATATTTGTTTTCTAGTAGATACATATACATGTATGTTGCAAGTAGTGCAACCTAGGACATTTTGGTTACTAGTTATGGGATATGAGGTAGATGATGATTTAGTCACTCTACATGCTGATGTACTATTGTCAAAACCAATTGATACTTCAACACCTAGGTTTTGACCTTTTGAGGAGTCATCTATGAAAATTCACAGTAAATTGAAGGCACCGGTAATCCAAAGGAAAATAAGGAAACAAGTTGATAACTTAGCCAAAATGAGTGGTATTAATCAAGAAATGATGACTAAACTTAGGAATAAATTAGAGAGTGAGGAATAAGGCATGTCTACTATTGAAGTCAAGAAAGTAGAAGTTGAAGTAGAAGAAATTACACCTCATAGAGTCACTAGGAGTTCAATACCTAAATAGATTCAATCTACTACTACTCCTATTATGACTAAGCCAAAAAAGAAGTCATGTGTGACTATTCAGAAAACTTATGAAATGAAGAAAGAGAAAACATCTAACTATAAAGAGTCAAAAGGAAAGAAAGTGAGCAAGGATAAAGTTGAGGCAAACGAAGTTGAAACTAAGTTTTATAAGGAAAAAAGAGCTAAGAGCTAGTGGGAAGAAGTCCATAGTAGTAGGGATATCATAATTAAAGATGTTATGGGATATGGAAGGATGATGTATGTGATGAAACACTTTGATAAATTTGACATTAAAGGTAAAAATAAGATAGAGGATGGATTTTTAGAGAGTCTACAAGCATTTTGCGAAGCACAAAGTGAATTATACAAGGCCATACCTAAGGAACTATACAAAGACATAGATAAGAGATTGAGAAAAGCTCTGAAGATTGACAGAGAGATGATGGAACAAGAACTTGCCCTTTTTCAACCTGAATTGATGACTGAGGATGTGAAGTTAATGGTTGAAGCTACGAGGTCAAAATTATAGAAAAGGAACAGAGTAACAAGGATTCTCATTGGAGAAACACAAGTGGTAAGAGATGAGATGATATATATGGAAAATGTTATTGAAACCTGAGAAAGAAACATAAGACAAATCGGTAGAAGAGAAAGGACAAGTTCAAGAGTCAATAGCTGAAGAGATAAGAGATGTCATAGATAATGTTATCTCTGATATACATGACCAGATACATAAAATTGATATTCAAACCCAAGTGGATGCACCAAGTGAATAGACTACAGAGAAAATGATAGATTACAAAAGTGAAGATAAGAAGGGTGATGAAGAGGTACTTTTAGTAAAGAGGAAGTTGGATCTAGCTGGTGAATCTAGCATTAATAAGAAGAGTATAACAAAGGATTCATACAGTTTTGAGGAAGAGGATGAAGGTGAACAAGAAGATGAATAAATTCAAGCACTTATTGATATAACAAAGATGAGCCCTAAGGAGTTGATGAAAGTATCTGAGAAGCTTAAGGTGAAAGTAGAAAAGGACAAATTGGAAGGAAAGAGGAAGAAGGTTAGAGTACTGAAGGATTCCAAGAACATAAATAGTAAATTAGTTCCTAATGTGGAATATGAAAAATAGGATAGTCCTATTGATCAGCTAGACATATTGATCAAAGCCATTTTTTATCACGTACTTGACTTGGAGGATGCCCCAATGAAGTTGTCTGAGAATTAGTATGAGAAGAAAAGGATAGTGAAGTTGATAGAGAAGATAGCCAAAGACAAGGTGACACTTTCAAAACTTGTGGATAAGACAAAGAACATACTAAAAGTGGTAGGTCAGTTATTGACCAAAGTGTCCAAAATTTTAGATTTTATCAAGGATTTGGAGAAGAACAAAGAAGATGCCCAAAAGGATCTTGACAACATTGTTGAAAAGTTTGATCCTATCACAAGATCTACATCCAAATACAGTGCCAAAGTGAAAATGATTACACACAAAGTAAGGTAGTTACGAGCGGAACAAGATAAGAGGGTCATCACACTACTTGAAGTACAAACATACCTAGCACCCATAGTAGTGATGATGAAACAACATGTGAAGAATGCAGGAACTCTACTTGAGTTACCAGAATTGAGCACTCTAGATGTCACGGAGGATTTAGCATCTGATCTATATGGGCCAAAAATTTCTATGAACTATTTGAAAAAGTCATGGGATATGTCATTGGAAACAACAAAGGAAAACTACAAGGATGTATTTGACAGAATGTAAGCCTGGTATGCCATATTTGTACACATTTCAATTTGTGAACCTTTGTCATTGTATGAAAAAAATGGGGAGTATGAGTATGAGTATAGGTATAGTGAAAATAATTTAACTAGGAAGTATGAACTTAGGAGGAGTTATGCATGGTATAATGTTCTTTCATAGAGTTTTTTCCATCAATGCCAAAGGAGGAGATTGTTGGTGTTATGGTAGTTTCTGAGTTCTTATGAGAAGCGGTCATAAGGGATGCATAGTTGGTTGTCATTGTTGGCAGCATTTTTAGTTTACATGATTGGAGCGACCTGTAAGATCATTACATGATTGGTAATGGAAGAAAGAGTTAAGTGCATTGGTCGGTCCACATGAAGAAATATTTTCAATCAGAGAAGTTTGTAAAGGCCAATTTGAAATACAATTGAGGCATTGTGATTGTTCAGGCTTAGAATTGTCACCCCAACTCAGGCATTAAGGCTACACGACAATTCCATACTAATAATGGAAACCTCCTCTAGCTGTGGGTGTACTATGATTGAGAAGGAGTCTCCGAATTCTAGGCCGGCTCCTATTTGGTATGGAATATCACCTCCTAATTTGTAACTTAATGGGAAAAGGGAAGAATGATTTAAAATTGAATGGGAAATGGGGTGATACACCAAAATGACATCAGACTTTATTTGGAAAAACTAATGCAGTAATCTTAACTCATATATCACATTTTGATACTTTGAATCTCTAATCAACATATAGGTTAAAAGACTTGACTACTAGGGTATAGACCACAAATAACTTAGTCAGTCAACAAACATACATATTCTTCATGAGGTCTAGATCTTGTCCACATAGAGGAGGAATAATAAACATTCACTTCTCCTAGCTACCAAAATGAATAACACTTATGAAGAAAGATGAAACAAGATTCTGAAATAAAAAATCAAGAGCATATAGGAAAAATAGACCATCTACTTTATTATCCTCCAAAAATCTGACAAGTAGGTTACAAATAGTATCTCCAAGGCATCAAGGAACAATGAATTCACTTTGAGCCTTTTCTCCAAGATCTACAACTCAATGGATACAAAATGCATGAAAAAGTGGTATAGGAACAAAATAGTTCACTAAAACCTCTTTTCCCCTAATTCTGAACCTCTAACTATGAAGTAAAAGTCCATCTATATAGCCCACATGGCTAATCTCGAAAATGACATCTCCCTCCAAAACTCTCCTCCAAAACATAAAGATCATCCTGATTCTTAGGCCAAAATCATGCCTAAAACTTAGCTTCCAGTCAAGCCCCCCTCCAAAAGACATATCCCTAAATTTGAGGCATGATTAGTGCCCTAAATTCAGCCCTAAAGGCTAATTTTGAAAATGAGACTCCTAAAGTTGGCATTTTAAAATATTTTTACCCTTTTACATTATGTCACCAATCTATTACAAAAAGCATACAAAAACCATTTGAAATTTAACCTAAAGTATAAAACCCCATCTAAAACATAAAGAACCTAATTCACACATAAACCCAACACCATGGAAAAACAACCCTAACTTCATATGAAAGGCCGACACTAAGGTTTAAGCTAACTCTAACCCCATCACAGCTAATACAATGCAAAAAATATCTCTTCATTTTTACTTCAATGGATTCCAAATCCCTATCCATCTTGACATAGGCATTGTCACATTTAATTTTGAAGTCTATCTTGTGGAGAAAGTCTAGGGTTTCTTGCTGCTGGACGCCACCATGCTATTGTTCTGCATTCATTATTGGGTTTTGTATGTTTGATGCTCGAGCTGGAAGTTTGTAAATAGTGAGTGATCAGGCCATAATGTATGGCGCACTGTATATGTTCTTATGAAGCTTTCTTTTAAAACTTGGGCTCTTTATGCATGAACTATTCTGGAGTAAACTATCTGTAACATGCCATAAATATGGCATTATCTGTGGAGCCTTCGAATGCTTGTTGGGGTTTTGTTACCATGACACATGGCATTGTCTATGTATCTTTTTAAGCAGTTTAGAGTTTCATGTTTCGCATAAAAATCAGGCTCCACCTCTGAACTTTGCATGATGTCCCTGTATTTGGGTTTTATCTGCTTTTGAGAATGAATCTTGGGCTTGACTGGAGTGCCACGGGATTCTCTATTATTGGTGTTAAATGCCATCACATATGGCATGATTCTGGGCTTGGGTCTTTGGCTGGAGTGCACATTGTCATGCCATAAATGATGGCGCTATCCTCTACCAAACTCAGGCCTGTGACTGTAGATAGACTCAAACTATATTTAGGAAGTTGACCTCCACTACATAAACACTACAGATAAGTTGTCATGCTTCCATATTATCACTCTTTCTTCTTTTATCTGAATATGCAGTTTATATTCCATATTTTGAAATGCTTGAGTTATGGGGCCTTTTCCTACTATGCCGCCATGATTCCTGCAATGATATTTGGGTTCTTTCATTGTGTTATGAGCTTAATATGCATCATGTATTTTTTTGCTTTATTTTCATCATTTGATTTTAGGGCTTCACCATTATCTTTCTCTAAGTTGTCTTTGTGTCTTTTAAGAGTCGAGCTCGGGCTTTAGTGCTCTATCACTGGCTTACGACTTAGTGACTCACGACTATTGAAAGCTTTTATCCTCAATTTTTTTCATGCGCCAATCTTGACACTCTTGTGTTATTGAACTATGATGCTTGAGCACGCAAAAATAATGCTTGGTTCTTGTCTTGTACTGTTTGAATATGAGATCAATGTAACTTTCTTATGTCTTCTGCATAGATCTAAACAACAGCCACCATATTTTATTCTGTTGGTTGAGTTATAGCTCCCCTATGGCCTTTGAAGATACATTTGAGAGCACGTTTATGCTACTTGGGCTTTCCTTCAGTATTCATTATGATTGTAAAAATGAACTTTAATCAATTTGATGTAGCAACACTCCCCTAAAATACAGCATGTCTGTCATTATATACCTGGCTGCATATTTTTAGGCTATATCATTCTTAAGCATTTTGACAATGAGCACCAAAATATATGATTGCAAAATATTTTGATATTCTGTTTATCAATGATTTAGTGATGACAAGAATTATAGCATATATTTTCACTTTCAGCAATGAAATTTGTTTATGGGGTTCGAGCATGGGCTCGTGACACCCATAAACAGATTTATGTAACCTTAATCTTGATATTTAACATAAATTCAGCAAATGAACAATATCTAAAAAACACACCATTTTGTGAACATCATAATGAAAATCTCACTGCATCCCTTTTGATTCTTGACTGTGACAAATAACAATCTATTTTTTACATAATACACCACTCTAAATAGCTCAAAAAACATCAAAACAAATGCATTATGTTAGTGAACATGACCTAGTGGTCAATTTTGTGCATCAATCAGACCACTGTTGTGCTCACTAACCTAATGTTGTACTGTTGCCTTTTAATAGTTCTTTTCTTTTTATGTGCATACACACTCTGTTATTGCGTTGAATACCAAATATATATAGCTATGAAATAATTTGGATATTGTATGATGTTTTCATTCTTTTGCATTGCTTAGATCCTAATTGGATCTAACACATTTTTAACCATGATGCAAGACAACCCCTAAAGACCTAGAACCAGACAGATGCAAACTCAGACAGAGGACCAGAGGACTTGGACCAGACATGACATCGAGCTCCTGATATGCAGATGACACTTCAAGGCAATGCAAAGGACCTACTTATACTCTATTTCATCTTTCTATTCTACCTTTGTACTCTTTTTATTGATTTGAAATATGAAAAATGAAAGAACATTTGTAAATTACATTCAGTATGAATGCACAATGTAATGATCAATTATGAATTTGGCTATTTTGACACATGATTAATAGTTAGAGTACAATTTAAAATTTTGATATTGAATGCAATAACAAAAATGTTGATCCACATCACCTAAAAGACAATGTTAATTGAAAGCACCTTAATGCACCCTTTTCCTATTTGTCTATTATTCTGCATGATGAAAAATTTGGGTAACAATTATGGAAACCTCTGATGGATGTCTGCCTGCTTGACATTGGGACCAGTAGCCTAAAATAGTCCATTGGGAATTGAGTCTATTTTTCACCTATGGAAACCCTCAACCTAATCTGTGAATACAAGAAAACCATTTCCCAATGATTGAGGGTATGTCTATGATTTGAGGTAGTGAAGCAAAAATCCATTACCATAAATTGTAGATGTATCCTCAATCATTGAGGAATGATTTCCTTGTGTTCATAGATTAGGTCAGCAACCTTGGAAGACCTTGCAAACTTGAAGACTTACTGAAAACTAGAAAACTAAAACTAAAACTAACCTAACTATGCTTGACAGCACTTAGGAAAAACTAGAAAACTAACCTACCCTAATCTAAATAGCCACAAACCCTGGTTAAACAAAACCATTCACTGATTATGAAAAATAACTTCCCATACTTTTAAGCTCACAATAATCCACGTGTTTATGAATAATCATCATGAAATGAGCATCTGAGATATACGTGATCAATTGATGTGAAACTTTCAGCTTGGCAAAAATCTGACTTTCTTGAAGTAGCTGATCTAAAACACCATCATCTTGAAGAGAATCAATGATCAGAAATAGGAATTTACTTACTTGATCATATGGGATAGCAAGCTGATTGAATTCCTCCTCAGTTTCATGATGCAGAGGTGTTTGCACAACTTGATCTTTTTTGATAACATTGATCCTGGCCAAATGCCTGATAGGACAGCCTTGTCTAATAATGAACTTGGAGCTCTCCTTGATAGACTCAAGTTCCTGGGATGAAGCTTTAGTCTGATTGATTTCTTCTTTATGCTGACTAGAAATAATCTCCTCCTGTAGCTTGTAGGTACCTTCTAGAAGTGTGGGTTTGTCATCAAGATGCAAGCAAAACTACTCCATCTCATCCCAAAATTGATCTTCCTCTTCTTCTTCTTGATTCTTTTGTAGGAGAAGTATTTTATGATTAGCACAATTATTATGATTTTCTACAATCCTTTTTGTCTCATCTTTCTCAGAAAGAACCTTCTTTAGATCAGTGACCTTATGTTCAATGGTCTCCTTCTCTTCTTTTAGCTGGATACACTTCTCAATCTGCATTTGATAGCTCTTCTTATACTTTTCAGTTGTAGAAGCCCAAACCTTTATCTTCTTTTATTGATCCCAAAAATCTTTCTCATGAAACTCCTCATGAGCTCTTAATTCTTTTTCTTTCTCTTCATGAAGTTCATTGCCTCTATCAAACATGGTTTTTATCAGATTTCTTTGGTCTTGAACCACTTTTTCACAAATATTCTTCTAAACTTCCAACTCTTCATAGGCATCCTTCTAAGCTTGCAACTCTCCTTGATGAACCTACTTTTGTGCCTCTAACCCTCTAGCAAGCTTGGCTTCATTCCTCTTATATTGCTCAGCAAGATACCTCCTATAAGCTTGATCTTGCTTAGCGAATGCTTGTTGTTATTGGATCTGGGCTTGATAGGCATGCTCTTCTAGCTGCATGTCCAGCTCTTGTTGGAATTTAGATTCTTGTTGTCTTTTAATACCCTCAATCTGCATAAGCATATTTTGCAACATACTTGCAGTATCTCTATTTTGTGAATCATTCATTTGCAGAATAATGACAATTATATTGGGATTGCTGACCTTGATAAGACTGAAAATGATTCTCTTGAACAAAATTTTCTTGGAATGATGGAAAACTTGAAAACTAACCATCTAGATAAGCATATCCTCCTTGATGACATGACATATTTATTCATTTGAAATACTGGAAATCAGAATATGAAACAACTTGAAACATACCATCTTTTCTCCTTCTGAAACAATAGACTTTCCTTCACGGATCCACCAGATATGCAAAATGTGACCTCTTTAAGGTATGAATCTTGCTGATAGCACACCAGAACCAGCAAGTGATGTAATGCAATTTGACCCATTCACTGAAGAACGTGTCCCACCAGGCGTGCCAAAAACTATTCAGGCTTAGAATTGTCACCCCAACTCAGGCATTAAGGCTACACGACAATTCCATACTAACAATGGAAACCTCCTCTAGCTGTGGGTGTACTATGATTGAGAAGGAGTCTCCAGATTCTAGGTCGGCTCCTATTTGGTATGGAATATCACCTCCTAATTTGTAACTTAATGGGAAAAGGGAAGAATGATTTAAAACTGAATGGGAAATGGGGTGATACACTAAAATGACATCAGACTTTATTTGGAAAAACTAATGCAGTAATCTTAACTCATATACCACATTTTGATACTTTGAATCTCTGATCAACATATAGGTTAAAAGACTTGACTACTAGGGTATAGACCACAAATAACTTAATCAGTCAACAAACATACATATTCTTCATGAGGTCTAGATCTTGTCCATGTAGAGGAGGAATAATAAACATTCACTTCTCCTAGCTACCAAAATGAATAACACTTATGAAGAAAGATGAAACAGGATTCTAAAATCAAAACTCAAGAGCATATAGGAAAAATAGATCATCTTCTTTATTATCCTCCAAAAATCTGACAAGTAGGTTACAAATAGTATCTCCAAGGCATCAAGGAACAATGAATTCACTTTGAGCCTTTTCTCCAAGATCTGCAACTCAATGGATACAAAATGCATGAAAAAGTGGTATAGGAACAAAATAGTTCACTAAAACCTCTTTTCCCCTGATTCTGAACCTCTAACTATGAAGTACAAGTCCGTCTATATAGCCCACATGGCTAATCTCGAAAATGACATCTCCCTCCAAAACTCTCCTCCAAAACATAAAGATCATCCTGATTCTTAGGCCAAAATCATGCCTAAAACTTATCTTCCAGTCAAGCCCCCCTCCAAAAGACATATCCCTAAATTTGAGGCATGATTAGTGCCCTAAATTCAGCCCTAAAGGCTAATTTCGAAAATGAGACTCCTAAAGTTGGCATTTTAAAATATTTTTACCCTTTTTACATTATGTCACCAATCTATTACAAAAAGCATACAAAAACCATTTGAAATTTAACCCAAAGTATAAAACCCCATCTAAAACATAAAGAACCTAATTCACACATAAACCCAACACCATGGAAAAACAACCCTAACTTCATATGAAAAGCTGACACTAAGGTTTAAGCTAACTCTAACCCCATCACAACTAATACAATGAAAAAAATATCTCTTCATTTTTACTTCGATGGATTCCATATCCCTATCCATCTTGACATAGGCATTGTCACATTTCATTTTGAAGTCTATCTTGTGGAGAAAATCTAGGGTTTCTTGCTGCTGGATGCCACCATGCTGTTGTTCTGCATTCATTATTGGGTTCTGTATGTTTGATGCTTGAGCTGGAAGTCTGTAAACAACAAGTTATCAGGCCATAATGTATGGCGCACTACATATATTCTTATGAAGCTTTCTTTTAAAACTTAGGCTCTTTATGCATGAATTGTTCTAGAGTAAACTATCTGTAACATGCCATAATTATGGCATTATCAGTGGAGCCTTTGAATGCTTGCTGGGGTTTTGTTACCATGACACATGGCATTGTCTATGTATCTTTTTAAGGAGTTTTGAGTTTCATGTTTCACATAAAAATCAGGCTCCACCTCTGAACTTTGCATTATGTCATTGTATTTGGGTTTTATCTACTTTTGAGCATGAAGCTCGAGCTTGAATGGAGTGCCACGGGATTCTCTCTATTATTGGTGTTAAATGCCATCACATATGGCACGATTCTAGGCTTGGGTCTTTGGCTGGAGTGCACACTATCATACCATAAATGATGGCTCTATCCTCTACCAAACTCAGGCCTGTGACTGTAGATAGACTCAGACTATATTCAGGAAGTTGGCCTCCACTGCATAAACACTACAGATAAGTTTCCATGCTGCCATATTATCACTCTGTCTTCTTTTATCTGAATATGTAGTTTATATTCCATATTTTGAAATGCTTGAGTTATGGGTTCTTTTCCTGCTATGCCACCATGATTCTTGCAATGATATTTGGGTTCTTTCATTGTGCTATGAGCTTAACATGCATCATGTATGTTGCTGCTTTATTTTCATGATTTTATTTTAGGGGTTCACCATTATCTTTCTCTAAGTTGTCTTTGTGTCTTTTAAGAGTTGAGCTTGGGATTTAGTGCTCTATCACTGGCTTATGACTTAGTAACTCACAGCTATTGAAATCTTTTATCCTCAGTTTTTTTCATGCACCAGTCTTGACACTCTTTTGTTATTGAACTGTGATGCTTGAGCACACAAAAATAATGCTTGGTTCTTGTCTTGTACAATTTGAATCTAAGATCACTATAACTTTCTTATGTCTTCTCCATAGATCTAAACAACAGCCAGCATATTTTATTCTTTCGGTTGAGCTGTAGCTCCCCTATGGCCTTTGAAGATACATTTGAGAGCACGTTTATGCTGCTTGGGCTTTCCTTCAGGATTCATTATGATTGTAAAAGTGAACTTTAATCAATTTGATGTAGCAACACTCCCCTAAAATATAGCATGTCTGTCATTATATACCTGGCTGCATATTTTCAGGTTGTATCATTCTGAAGCATTTTGACAATGAGCACCAAAATATATGATTGCAAAATATTTTGATATTCTGTTTATCAATGATTTAGTTATGACAAGAATTATAGCATATATTTTCACTTTCAGCAATGAAATCTGTTTATGGGGTTCAAGCACGGGCTTGGGACACCCATAAACATATTTATGTAACCTTAATCTTGATATTTAACATAAATTCAGAAAATGAACAATATCTAAACAACACACCGTTCTGTGAGCATCATAATGAAAAGCTCACTGCATCCCTTTTGATTCTTGACTGTGACAAATACCAGTCTATTTTTTGCATAATACACCACTCTGAATAGCTCAAAAAACATCAAGACAAATGCATTATGTTAGTGAGCATGACTCAGTGGTCAATTTTGTGCATCAATCAGACCACTGTTGTGCTCACTAACCTAATGTTGTACTACTTCCTTTTAACAGTTCTTTTCTTTTATGTGCATACACACTCTGTTATTGCATTGAATACCAGAAATATATGCAGCTATGAAAGAATTTGGATATTGTATGATGTTTTCATTCTTTTGCATTGCTTAGATCCTAATTGGATCTAACACATTTTTAACCATGATGCAGGACAACCCCTAAAGACCTAGAACCAAACAGATGCAGACTCAGACAGAGGACCAGAGGACTTGGACCAGACATGACATCGAGCTCCTGATATGCAGATGACACTTCAAGGCAATGCAAAGGACCTACTCATACTCTATTTCATCTTTCTATTATGCCTTTGTACTCTTTTTATTGATTTGAAATATGAAAAATGAAATAACATTTGTAAATTACATTCAGTATGAATGCACAATGTAATGATCAATTATGAATTTGGCTATTTTGACATGTGATCAATACTTAGAGTACAATTTAAAATTTTGATATTGAATGCAATAACAAAAA
The DNA here is from genome assembly GCA_018584345.1 of Thuja plicata. Classification (NCBI taxonomy): domain Eukaryota; kingdom Viridiplantae; phylum Streptophyta; class Pinopsida; order Cupressales; family Cupressaceae; genus Thuja; species Thuja plicata. The sequence goes on along the minus strand of MU225172.1, from coordinate 1,360,678 downwards.
TGTTGATCCACATCACCTAAAAGACACTGTTAAATGAAAGCACCTTAATGCACCCTTTTCCTATTTGTCTATTATTCTGCATGATGAAAAATTTTGGTAAGAGTGATTTTAAAGGAGGTTTTTATATGGTCATTGGAATCCATGATTCTAATCATGATAATTATTCCAGTGATTTGATTGAATTGTGTTTTTGGTGAAGGAGATAGTATACCTATTGGTTCACCAATCAAAGTTTCATATTAAATTGGTTAATGTGGTGGATCTATGGTCAACTATTGGTTATAAACATGGGTATTACATTTGATGTGGACATATTAGGTATTCTTCTTGATGATCTCGAGGTGGTTGGTCAATATTTTATGTCAACTATGATGGAAAGTTTCTAGGTTTTAAGTGACCTAAAGAAAACACTATTTAAGATTATCTAAATCATTTTAATTTAGGATTGGGATCATATTTTCAAGTGGAGCGATCAGAGTTTGAAGGAGACAAGATTAGTGCAGTATCAAAAAGAAGAGAACATATTGGATCTGACATGCAAGTAGTGCTACTTCTAGATCATTTATCTTGTTGTTCCCTAGCATTTACAGAAAGCAAAATCCCTTAACCAGGTGAATCCTAACAGGTTCTTATTGTAAATCCTTTAACAGGATAACTTCTTTATTGGAGTTTTTAAATCCTCTAGTGAGGTAGATCATAATTGATCTGATTGTATTCCTAGCAGTATACTAGTCACTCCTAACTGGGTGAGCCCTTAGAAAGGGTATTTGTAGCTCCTAACAGGGCAAACTCATTTACTGAAGTAGTGGGCTTGTAGGTTTCATACCCACCATGGTTTTCTCCCTCTTACAAGGGTTTCCACATGAAAAATCAGTGTGTTATATGTGTTTCTTATGTGGATGCTTGATGTTATTTACTTCTATTTGATATCATTAGTTGTGTGTTTTATTATTTGGAAGTTGTTGATTAACTTTGTTAGATGGGTGGTGAAAATTATTAATTACTCAGTTACACTGATTCACCCCCCTCTCAGTGCTTCTGAATACTAACAAAAATGTCATCACATAACAATTTGAATTAGCACAAAGTCTCAAAACAACCTGCCTCTTTTATTAAAAGCATTAAAATTTACATCTAAGCTCAAAGCCTTAGAGTGCATATACAAACTAGCAAAGTTTTCTTGCATTGCCAAAAGATTAAATTAAAAAGAACACCCTCCTTTATTTATACATGAGGGGCTGAGAGTGAAAACTAGGAGAAAACCAACTAATCGAGACTTATTCAATAGATAATGTCCTACAATTGACTTACTCAACATTGCAAGTCCTGATGTCCTACAATGTGATTACATGTTATAACTTTTCAGGTGATACTATTACATGCAATTACATCTTGTTATTACATATAATTTCTCAAAATCAAAATACATAATGAAAATTATTCTAAGTGTCTGACAAGACATGACACCTATTTACATCATCATTTTTTCATTTTCCTTATGCTACTATAGGATGCTCCATCATTGAAGTACTCATATTTGGTGGAGCATCTTAAACCGGAACATGAACCTGAATCCTTGATTATTCTACATCATAACGATTGTTACTGGGAAAGCATCTTTTCATGACCATTTCATTCTTTAAAGCATTCTATGCTCTCAATCATTCAACCACTTTTCATCTCCTTATATATATATATATATATATATA
>MU225172.1:1343605-1358820 GCA_018584345.1 Thuja plicata | reverse complement strand
TACATACATTGAGGTAGACAACTTTTCCTTGTAATCAAGATTTAGAAACATGATTACAAGTTCTTTTAGGAAGTACTTTTGCTCGCAATCGGGATTTATAACCCCGATGCGAATAGGGAAAAGGTTTCATTTTTTTCATGAGAGGCACTTGCAATCGGGTTTTAGAATCCCAATTGCAAGTAGGAGAATAAATTAGCATTTTCCTGAAAAAATGAACTTGTTATCATGATATGGAATCTCGATTGCAAGTGGGGAAGATCAAACTTTGGGAAGTTCTTATTTTGGGAAAAACTTGCAATGTATTTTGGGAAGAACTTGCATTCAACTCTTGGGAAGAATTTTTGTTATTAAAATAACACATTCATCTCTCAATGCCAAAAACCCTCATTTTTTCTTGTAGATGAAAATATAGAAGCCAACAACCAGAAATATGATGAATAATGCCAAAAAAGACACTTATAAAGTTGTTGGGAAAAGATGTGAAAAGATGGAAGAACAATCCCAAAACCACGTCTCCAATCTGAAAGAAAATCTTCAAAACATGACTCTATAAGGGTATTTTTGAAGAGGAGTTATACTAAAATTCCTTTCCATTAATGTGTTTTTCAATTTTGGAAGCATTCTTGACAAATGACAAATTTAGAAAAGAAGATCCTTTAGACACTCTATTTTGTAGGTGAGATTCAATCTTTTTTTTGTTGCCAAAGAATGATTCAATCCTCCACAAATATGGAGCAAAATCATCATTTCAAGCTTTAGAAAATGCGTTGCAAGCTTCAATGCTTCAAAAAGAAACTCTTTTTACCAAAAATACAACTTTAGGGCACAATCGGGTTTTGCAAATGTGATTAAAAGTAAAAAATGACTTGAACTGGCCCTAAAACTTGACGTCAACTTTTCTTTTATTATTTGCAAGTCTTTTTTTTCTTGCAATTTGTGTTTGAAGGGAATGGTGTAACCCATTCCCTTCAAGATTTGATCACAAAACACCTATCTTAGAGAGAAAGCCATGATTTTGGATCCAATTTCGCATGGGTTGTCTCAATTTTGAGAATTCAAATTTGAGGACAACATGATCAACCAATTTCCCTTCATGCTGAAATGATTTAGAATTCAGTACATCTTTATTTCCATTGTAGATTCTTTCATGATTTTTTAGGCAACCTTCATGTCTTGTAATTGAGTCTTCCCTACTAAAAGAGCTTCTTTCAATAATGCCACGTACTCCTTCAAAATTTTATTACTTTATGATAATGACTGATTTGCAACTATTAATGCATTTATTTGATGATCTCTTTCCTACTCTTTGAATTCTGAAACCTCCAACCTCCTCTTGACATTTAACAACTTTTGTAAATAAAGGTTAGATGAACAAGTGAGAGGTGTGGATGCAGGGTTGTAGAAGGAAAAATTTTCAATGTCTTTGCTATCTTTGTACCATTTTCACCATACCCTTAGAAAGGGGACTTGTTTGAATAGTGTTTGTTATAGAGGGAAACATATTTTCTCTTTGAAGAAATTTTATCTTGGCCTACTCCCATTTTAGATAGGCAACTATACGTTTCAAGATATCCCAAGATTGCTTAGCATTAACCCAAACCCAATTCTTTGTTTTGACTGAAGATGCAATTTTCACTTGAACTTGATGGTTTTTTTCAATAGACCAGGAAATATCTTGTCCATTTTTTATGTATGACAATGGATGTATTTTCATTGCCATAAGATAAGAAGAGATAAAAAACAAAGAGGAGCTGAATACCCGTCTATCTATTTTAGGCAGCCATAATAATAATAATTTTGAAGGAAACAAGAGACCGACAAAAGAGAAAGGCACATAGAAAAAAGGAGAAAAAATCCCTTAGGAGTCCACCAAAAAGGGCTATCAATAGCCTTGAAAACCCACACTCAGAGTCTCACTAGTTTCTATAACCCTATACCGACTTCCAACTTTAGTAATCTTCTTTGGATGAAAAATTGAGAGAACCTTCTAACAGCCTACACAAGCTTAATTAAACAGGTTCCTTCTCCTCACATAAACATTTTGGGAAGCATCTAGGATCAATTTAAGACCCATACTACCTTGAAGATAAAACCTGATCCTACCATCTCAAAAGTGGCAATAGAAAAATAAATTTGTAGTTTGAAATTATTTTACTATTTGTTATAAGTAATAAGGTAGACTTAAATGAATTAAAAAATAGCTAAGGTTAAATGATAATTATTTTTTATTCAAATTTTTTGTAGCTATACCTTATCTTAGAGATGTAGTGCATTTAAGATTACTCGAAGACCTTTGTTGGATAATAATATTAAAATAAGCATTCAGTTTTAGTCAGTAAACTCCACCTGCATGTATAATAGTAGAATAAATTAAATTAAGTTTGTGTCATTGATTAATAGAGTGCATATATATTTATATAGATTGTGAATATACTAATTTTACTATCATAGATTGTACATATAAAGTGCACATTGCAACTACACACACACACACACACACACACAAAGTTATGGTTTTGTAAAAGAATAATTAATATATTTTACCCTTGTGACATAAGTGTCGAGTAATAATCCTTTAAAAGGATGCTTTCCATTGAGTCCCTAATTTAGTGATCATACTCTAATCTTCCACTCATGAACCAAGACTGTCAATTAATAAAGAAATAATAACCTTTAATCAACAATTTTTTATATGGAATTAACCAATGGAATATCATTTTTGTAAGTTTCCCAAGGACACGAGTTTAACTTAGAACCCAATGTAGGAATTTGAAATTAATATAAACTAATCTTAGAAGGCCTATAGGAGAAGGTCTCTCTCTCTCTCTCTCTCTCTCTCTCTCTCTCTCTCTCTCTCTCTCTCTCTCTCTCTCTCAACTATCAAGGGACTATTAATTAATTGACATATCCTTAAAATGCATTCATGGGATGCTTAATTTCACATTAATGTGATCTTCATCATAAGAAGTGTATAAGAGTGTTCATTCTTCCACTACCTTTTTAAATCATCAATTAAACCCATACTGTTAAAAGTAGATGCATATTTTAAAAAAATGAATGGTTTAATATCATTTTTCATAATAATATTTGTGTGCATTATAAATTGCTTATTCAAGTTGGGTATTCTAATCAATGATTATATAAAAAAGGCTACATGATGAAAAAAAGAGGTAAATGAGCATGTTTTGAGCTCCATTTATTGGTAGTCTTATTTTGGTAAATTTTTTGCTTGTGCAAGGATATAGATATAGAAAATGACTTCCCCTTCTAAGAATGAAAAAAGTTAAGTGTGGAAAATATGTGGAAGTGGAAGAAATAGTGTCTAGAGCCATAAGTTGAAGGAACAAATTGGTGATGAAGATATTAAATTGACATTTGTTGCCTCCATCAATGGGCATAAGGGAGGTATTTTCCAAACTACCCTTGGACCTTAATCAATGAGTGGGTTTTTGTAATATTTTTAGCACTTCCCAATACATCACTAACATTTTACTAATGTTAACAACAAACAAAGAAAAAAAATTCTCATTTGTGTTATCATCTCCAACTTTCCCGCCCATTATTTTTCAAATTTTGATCTCTGCCCATGGTGGCTATTGGGGACAGCTCTAGCCCTCTTGCCACACCCCTACTATATCTGAAACTGCTCCTTGTTCTGGGATCCACAAACTTCTCTATTTCCCTCAAAACATGCAACCCTATTACTATTGGGTTATCGTCTTACACTCGTTATTTTCCTTAGGTGGAAGCACCTACTGACTATGGGTAGGGTGGTGTGGGGAATTATGTGATGAATGTGGATACCACTAAAATAGATCCCAAGTGTAGGAGGCGGACATGGGTAGGCAGTATGTTGGGATCATTAAAGTAAAATCATTGCCTAATCCTATAGTTATGAATGTTGAAATGGAGCTGGAGAACTCTAAGCTTTGGGCGGATATGTGCCCCTCCCTGATAGGTTGGTCCTCAACCTCTGAAGTTGTGACAAAAGATATTATCCTCTCACCGAGTAGTAGATCAGCCCCCACTTCCTTGACGGAGATGAAGATGGGTGAATAACAACTGAATTGAAGGAAAACAAGGGGTAGTAAGAAGTTGGATGTAGGTACTGACACTAAACTTAGAAGACCACCTGAGTGTTCCCTAAGAACAAAGGCAATGGCCATGGAAATTTCCAATGGAAGGAAACTAACCTTGGAGGCTACCCAAAGACATAAAAGATGAAGTTCCTTTCCTAGAACTTAAGGGGCTTGAACAACCCATAGAAATAATATGCTATAAGATAGATCATTATTGATCTAAATATTGATGTTTTTCTCATCCAAGAAGCTAAAATGACTCAACATAATTTTTCTAATCTTGTCAATCATCTTTGGTTGGGGTGGGCTTCTTCTACTGTGAGGCGAATGGGGCTTTGGATGGGGTGGCTACTTTATGGAACCCAAGTAAGTTGTTAGTTGAAGTTATTTCTTTTTCTCCTAGCTTCCTTGTTGTTAGATTTTAGGTTAATAACTTATCCTGGTGTATGGTTAATATCTATGCCCCCAATACTAGAAATGGTTGGGCCTCGGTCTAGGAGGAAATCACTAATCTCAAAAATCAAAATATGTATAAGCTCTATATGATTGTTGGGGACTTCAAGACCCCTTTATTCCCTTCTAAGAAAAGAGGAGGTTTGGTTAATTATAGTGACAGTATGCAGGATCTTGTTGAGTTTATCAGGTCAAATAGAATTTCTGACCTAGAGTTGTAGGGGAATCCCTTCACCTAGTTGAACAACAGAAAGGGGAAGGATATAATTCAAGTGAGACTTGATAGGGTGTTGGTCTTGGGGGATGGGACCTAGATCACAACCCGTTTCGCTCTTTCATCCCTTGCACAGTCTCAGATCATGCCTCAATATTGCTCGATTAGACTACTCATCATGCACATGGACTGACCCCCTTTTGGTATAAAATAATGTGGCACTCCCATTCTAACTTCAAACACTACATTCACTCCTAGTGGAACATCCTAGTGAGGGGCTCCGCTATGTTCAAAATTTCTTGTAAGTTGGATGATATTACATAGGAAGTGAAAATCTGGAGTAAATACTCCTTTGGGGACATTTTCAAACAAAATATCAAAATTGAGACTAGGCTTGAACAACTTCATAGTAGTATGGCGAATGAAGACCTCTCCACTGAGGCTCACCTGGAGGAGGAGAGATGGAAAAAAATGGAAAGATATTCTGAAGGAGGTGTGTCTGGTAAAATGTGTGATCAATATCTGTAACCAAACACTTCAATAAACCATTATATCAAGGGGGTTAGTGAAAACATAAGATTCAAAGCATTATCATAAAACCCCTTGAAAATGACTTATTGCTTCCTAGTTGAAGTGAGTATGATTCTCATAGATGTCCATCAGATTGGACATAGAGAAATTGGTGACTTGACTACTCCAAAATGGAAGATTCAATGCAAAGAGGACGAGTAAGATGCATAGACTTGCATACTTTACTCTCAAAACTTGGAAAATGAGATATGCAATGAACTATTAAACTATTAATGATATTGAGACTAAGAATGCAAATGCAAGCTAATAAAGAACAATACATCTACTATTAAGCTAGAAAATGAAACTATAATTCCATTAAGCTAAGAAATGAAGCTAACAATGCAAGAATGCAAGAACCTACTATGAAAGAAAATAAACTATGAATGCACTAATGAGCTCTAGAATGAAAATAGCATTATAACTCTACTTCAATCTTCTTGTTATGAATGAGCAAGGTGAGCTATCCCTTTTATAAGAGATTCCAAGAAATGAGTGGTTGAGATTAAGAGGCAAAAGAGATTGATCAATGGTGGAGATGCAATTCCTCTCAATCCATGTGATATGATAAAGTGAATTTTGATTGGTCAACTTTGTGGAGAATAAGACAAAATTGGTATTTTTTCCATTTTTTTCTTTTATTTGATTTTTGAGTTCACACCCATGTGTGAATGAGTTCACTTTTTGAACTTAAGACTTTTTGATTTATCCCAATGTTTTATACTTTTTGGGTTTAGGATTTGATGTTAAATAGTTTGATTCAATAAGTTGGGATTAAAATTATATAAGCAAGTGTGATTAAATGCTCAATAATTTAGATTCTAGTGATAATGTCTTAGATTTAGGATTTATTAAGACCAATTATTTGAGAAAAGGGGGCTATGGGTTTGCTAGACCACTTTTAGGTGATTACATTTGACCCTCTTTGACTAATGTGTGATCGATCTAGGAACACATTGGATCTAAGAACATTTCAAACTTGATTGAATCTAGAAATAGCTTAATGTGAAGCGATGAAACTATCCCACAGATCAAAACTGATTCCAAACTTGATTAAACAAAGATCAATTGGAGATTTGAAGATATCAGCTTTGGACTTGATTGAGAAAATATTTATAGAGAGATATGAGTATATCAGCTCCGGGCTTGATTGAGCGAAGAATGATAGAAGAGTCTGAGCATTCAACTTGATGTGAAGTGATGAAACTAAATTTCTGTCCTCCAAGCAGATTTCTTGATTTAAGATTAAGTTTGAATGATGAACCAACCTGATATGGTGTGATGAGACTAATTTCCATTTGATTGATTGATTGAGATAATTAACTTAATATGAGTTCTGATGAAGCCAATTACCAAATTGAGGGGAGTTCTCAGATTGATATAGTGCAATGAACTTGATAAGCCCCTAGAGCTTGAGATTTTGATGTGTAGTGATGAGAATCACTTGATTGGGTCTTGATTTGAGTTAGGGCTTGATGCTCGTAGATTGAACTTGTTGATGTAGTGGTACTTATTGGAATTAATGGGAAGTGTGTACTGAGAGGGGAGGGGTGAATCAGTACCTCTAAAGCTTTTGTATCTTTTGACCTTTATCCTTTATGTAATCAATTGTTTATCCAACCATCTATTTTATGTTATCTTGATGTAAGACTTATCAATTCATAAACTTAATCAAACATCTGAACATTCATAGAAACATTCATGAAAGTAATTGACACATAACACAAGATATGATAATGTAGAAAACTTCTGTTAGGAAGTAAAAACTGTGGTGGGGATGGCACCCACAAATTCTCCACTATCTGTAGATTGGAAGGGGTCAGTTAAGGCTTACAATTTAATCACTTATGATGATCTACCATGTTAGGAGTACCTTTGGAGACCTGTTAAATTATACTCTATTAAGCGCTTTAGAAACATTATTTAGTGTGCACTCAGTTAAGAGATTTACAATTGGATGGTTAAATCCACCTTCCTTGAAAGGATTTTTACACTTTGCTTCACTTGTTAGAATGTAAGAAAATTACAATTTGACCTGGTGTATGAAATCTCCTATTGCTGATAAAATATCCATTTAAGATTACATGTATAAGTATATCACCTAATGTGATTGAATAATACCTTTGTTGCTTGGTAGCCTCTGTTCTTGGTTCTTGATAACCAAATTCACCTTTTGTTGTTTTGGTTCTTGAAAATTTTAGTCTGATCCATAGATGTGCTCGTAGGCTTCATTCATCCTTTCATCCATTCTCACATCATACATAATGAATGATTGCAACATCTATTTATAAGTTAGAATGACCTAATCAAGTTTCACATAAAACAATATTAACTCTAAGATCATAGGTTCACAACTTGACCTTGATCTCCTAGTCTATGTGTTTTAAATCAGTTAGACTAATTAAAATACTTACATTAATGTTTCTTGTCCCTAAAGAAATGTTTTTAAAAACAAATCAAGACTCTATAAATAGAATAAGACTATTTTATCAAACGTGGAAGTCAAATGCACTTTTTGCGGGTTGTAACTGACGTTTGGTTTCTATCAGTTGGTTATGCTCTTAAGTTTGTTAGACTATCTCTTGGTGTTCCTTTCTTGAACTGTCTCCCAGGTTCCTCTTTGACTTTTCTCTTGATTTGCACTATCTTCTACTTGTCGGGTTCCTCTTTATCCTTTCCACTTTGCATTTTTGGTTTACACACAAAAATATGTCATCGGTTTTCTTTGTACTTAGCAATTTTTGGTGATCTCTGATATCTGTATTTTTGGTTTTCTCTTTGTCCTATCTTTCGGTCTATTTTTACCGAAAGATTTCTTTGCAAACTAATGGAAAAATAATGTCATCAATCTCCCCTTTTGACATTAGTATCAAAAACTGATATGTGCAAAATACTTAACAAATTCCTTAGTCATTTCATGACTCCCCCTATGTATATGATGATATATCATTATACTCCCTTTTTTTGTTCTTTTTATGTACTGTATAGTTTCCTATCTGTACATATCATTATTTTCCCCCTTTTTTGATATTAAGGGAAAAGGTGTATACCTTATAGCTTATCAGAAATGTGAGAGTGTGAGGACTTCATGTCCTCCATCATCTTCTCCCATTGGTCCTTCAGGTTTTCTAGAGCCATGTGCTCAAGTGTGATCCTTGAATACATATCGTAGATGTTGTTTGCTACAGACATCTTAGGGGTGGCTATTAGTTGTCTTGCTGAATTGATATGCTCTTGAAGCAGTGTTAGATTTGGTAGAAGTTGAGCTTGGAGCTCGGTGACCTCTTCCCTAAATTGTATTTCTGCTTCCCAATGTTCCTGTCTTAACCTTTTTATCTCAACAATCTTCTCATAATGCAACATTATTGCATTGTCCTGGGTGGTTTAGCCTTTAGCACTAGTAGCTAGATTAGAATCTAACTTTTCTATTTTATCACTATGCTCCTTAGTGAATTTGTCAAGTGTACTTAATTGTTGTATCAAGGAAATAGATTTAGCAATTATTGGATCTAATTCACTTATGAATTCTGAAAGCTTTACCTTTTTTTTGCCACTTCTTGGCTGATCTTTTCAACACGTATGTGTTGATATTTCTGCTCTGCTCTCTCATCAATTGCCTTTTCTGCATCAATGTTCTTGTTACCATATTTTTCAATATGTAGTTCTAAATGGTAGGGTTGTTATCACCCCTGATATTTCTGGTGAAAAAGGCTATTATGAGTTAAAATTTTGACTGGTTTAAATGTTCAAAGTTGTTGTTGCGTTTCTGGTTCATTTTAAGATCTCAAAAAATATGAAGTTTGCTATCCTAAATTATCAAAGAGCGCAGATTTTTTGCAAAGTACATATGTTTATTGAATTCATAATGGAAAAATTCTTTGTTTATTTCAAACAAACAGAAGAACAACATTTAAAGTAGTCCACACAAGCAGTGGTTTCTTTTAAAACTATAGAACTGGAAAGTGTATTTCAATGATAAACAAAATATATTTTCATTAAAAGATATTCAAAATGAAATGCATTTTATACAAGTGACCACACAACCCATGGTCTAGGATTAATGAAAACATGCATATGGATTCAAAAATGCATAAAACAAAGAAATTGAATTTCATTTTTATTGATTAAGAGAGGTCAAGATAAGAGGAATAGGGTTAGGCCCTCCCATTGCCTGGTATGGTTGTTGTAGTTCTAAAGATTGACGTGTGTTGGATGTTGTCATAGTTTTGGGTTTGTGTTTGAGATTCACTTGAAACAAAGAAGAAAGAAGAGAAGGATCAGTTCATATGAACTGAGAAATTAAGGAAGTTAACTTGCTATCCTATTATGTTGATCTCTATACATTGATAAAATGCAAAAACAACAATACAAAAACATGTTCAGAATCAGAAGGAAGAAGAGAAGATTTTTTATTAATGTTTTTTTCTTCATATACATGTATAGGTATGAAGACTAAGTAGGTTGTCAAAGGGACATGTAGTCACTACGTGGATGAAACCTTCCAACTAAAGTTATGAAGAGGCGAAGACTGGAGAATGGAGGAGGCTATTGAGGGGGCATGCATAAGTTTCAAGGATGGGACCTTCTGGCTAAATCATGAAGTTGTTTATACACTTATGTTGTTGAAGGGATGTGTGTTTACATGCATAAAACCTTCCAACGTTCATCAATTCTGATTAATTTGAAAGAAGCAACTGGTTTTACAATTTCAGACTCAGCTCTTCAAAGCATCAACAAAAGGTGAATGGAGCCATAAAGAGGGAATCCATGAAGGAGAAGTACATATGCATCTCAGCATTAATTACAGCAAGGATATTCAGACTTTCAATTTGCAATTTTTATTACAAGTGAGGCGAGTAACATTTTATGTGTCATACATGCATTAAAGAAAAGCACCATGCTAATAAGGAAGCATCATTTGAGTCGTCCTAACTAAAAGGAAGCATTCACTCTGATATCAGAGTCTGAGAACATATCATAATCATATCATGTTATAGAAAAAAGCTATGTACTATAAGAAAGGATGCCAAGAAATTCATTCAAGTTGCAAAGAAATGGATGCATAATGTTGTCACATGGTGTTATTAAGGAAGGAAAGGTTACAAAAATTAAAAAATTAGAGAAGTGTAATTATAAAAAGTGTTCACAGGTTTATCTATCAATTCTGGGTATGGACAAGAAAGATACATAACATTTAGCATTGTGGTGCATCAAACCTTTGGAAATCAATGAGATTGGTGAGCCAGAATAGTACAAATGTCATTATCTTTTTCAAATCTCAGTGTATAAAAGCACAGGTATTTCACGCAATGAAAAAAGATCTCTACATCAAAATTGACAAAGGTTCTAAAAGTGAAGGAAAGGCTATAATCATCAGAGAAGAACAGAGTACCAGAGAAGTATGTTATTTTTTTAAAGAACCAATCTATCAGGACAGCAAGCATCAGGAATTATTCATACCAAGGGTAGTAATTTCTTATAAATGTTTTGATAATGCTTACCATAAATGTATTGTGGAGATCATTCAGCCTATACTATGTTCGTTAAGAGATAAAGGGTTGTTGTTAGATCAAGATCATGAAAATATTATTAGAAATGACTTTTCAAGTTATAATGGGCAGCAACAAAAGAAATGCATATAGACATGGTAAAGAAGCACCTTCAACAACATATCTTCACATTTATTACATCAAATTTGAACAAAAGAGATCTGTATTTAAGTACTGAAGAGTGGTAGAGCAGCAAGGTATGGTATGCAAAAGAGGAACAAATCAGAGATGGGATCAAAGTGGCAGCCACATAATGACAATGATTTCATGAGAAACAAAGCTGCAATATTAATAAAGAGAGTTACTAGAAGGTATCAATGACATGGACAGAGTAGTCAAAAGATAGACTCCCAATAGTTTTGCTGCAAAAAGGTGAAATGTTACTAACGTTGTTTTAGAAATAGATAAAGTTAAGGAAAATAAAATGAAATTAGAAATAAAGGTATGAAGTTATAGGTATGAAGGAGTATACAGATTCTGAATTTTATGTAATTATGAAGCAAAGGTGTCGCTGCAACCACGCAACATGTTCTTTTCAAATAAGTTTTTATGCTGTCAATTTTCTATGCTATATCAAGTAAAGGGCAAAAGTTACTTTCAAACCCTAGCATCAAATTTTTGATATGAGCAAGAGTTTTCAAACCCAAAGTAGTAAATCACAAGATAATATCTTTTACAAGCCAAGGGGTGTAGGAAGATTTTGAGTGTCACAACCATGCAGGCAGATTCAACTAAATAGCTACAAATATCAAGATTTCGGGCTCTTAGTCACAACAACAGGAATAAGATGAAAGAATTTGCATAAAAGAAAAGCCATCTTTTAAAATAAAAGAAATACAAGTTTTATACAAGAAACCTTAATCAATATGAGTCTACGATTCAGTATAGGCAGAACTTTCAATTTTTTTTTTAAAAAAAGCATTTCTAAATTCACCAGAGCTTGCATAGATAGAGAAGGTAAAACAGAAAAATATGTACCCATGTGTGGAAAATCTTTAGATAAAATCCATGGGAGATTTTAAGAAAGAGCCCAAATGCAAATATCAGAGGTTCATGGTTATGGCAGATCAAATAGAGCAGCAGAGCCTCAAAACTTGGGATGGGAAGAAGTGGCAGCCAGTTTTGGAAGCATTTCCAAAGCCCTCAAACAAGAAACAACAACTCTTAAACATGCATTGTGGTGTAGTCTGAAAATGTGAATAGTAGAAATTTCAAAAAGGCCACACATAGAAGCAGCAGAATGGGAAGCAACATTTTCATCCCAACCAAAATCCTTCAAACTCATCCTCAAACCCTAAGCAAAGTAGCGACAAGGAGGGCACAACAACAGTCAACGAACAAATGAACCAAAATGAGTTGTTTTTAGGGTTTATTACCCTATGTAACTCGCATAGCCACTTCTATCATAGGTTTTACCTTTAGTATCTTTTTTAAGTTTTTCATGTAACCCGCGCGTTATAACTCAGGATAGGTGTCGAGCCTTATAGATATTGGACATTGCCAAGTCTTGCGTAAAACAAAAACCACAATCTTATTAATATTTATCTTACAAACTAATGAATATTATTTATTAATATTCATTAATTTGTAAATTCAATATTAATAAGATTATGTTGTTTTATTTATGGATTTTGTTGTACATTTTACTTCATATAAATAAAAATAAACATAGAAATTCACACAAATAGATAATTTAATGAGTATTGCTATTAATATTCATTAAACTATTTATTTATTTGGAACTCCCAATCTTATTATTATTTAGATGAAGTAAATATTTATTTTATTTTGTTATTCTAAAGGCATATTTATTTATTAAATAAAGTTCTAATGAATATCTTTAGTTTTAAAATGAATAAAGCATATAATTCGCTTTAAAATAAAATATATTCATTAGAGTTATAATCAAATAAATAAATATATTTTTAGAATGATTACTTGTTTATCAATTAAATATTAATGAATATATTGTGATATATTTAAATTTTTAAAATGAATTACTTAAATTATTCAGTTTATAAGATTAAGTATATTAGAATACAATCATTAGTAATTAATTAATAAACAAATAGTCTTGAAGAGATAGGTTCTTTTTTTGCACATTCATTGTTAATAGTAATAATTATTGTCATACTTATAAGGCAATTGATTATTAACTATCTTAAAAGTGCAATTTAGAAGGTCTTGACTAGGAGTCTGCTTTGGTCATCTTGCGCTTTTCTAAGAGTTGACTTCAGTTGACTTCTTGCCTCATGTCTATCTTGGGAGGAACTTTCAATTCATAATTAGTTCTAGGGTAGTTTAGGGTCTGCTTACAGCATCTTGGAGCTCTCTGGGGGTGGTTTTTCAGTGGTCTTTCAGTTAGCATCAGTTGGGGGGCTGTTTTGGGGCAGTTTGGTCACAGTTCTTACTGTTACATATATCCCTATTTCAATGGGATTTTTCGTCACATTCAACCCCATTCTTTATGCATGATTTTGGGAGATGAGGAGCAGTTCTTGGGCAGATTTGGAGTGGTTTTTAGTGGCACTTGACTTGGAGGAGTTCCTACAGTAGTTATACTCTAGTTGCCATTAGTTTGATGCCTCTTTTGGTGGGTTTTTTCCATGCATCCAATCCATTCTGGTTTCTTTGGGATATATCTTGTGCTTTTACCTCATGCTGAGGGACTTCCTTCTTTTTGACCTCTTTTTGCACATTGCAAAAAGTAGGCATTATTATAAGGGAGCAGTTTGTAGCAGATCCATGGAGTTTTATGCAGAGTTCTTATACCTTTTCTATCTATTGTTTAGTGTTATGTTTGATTGTGAGTAGTTGATTTCATCATTGTGTCACATACCTTTGTTGAATCAATTTTCCTTCAAGTCTTAATACAGAATATAATGTCTCATAGTGCAGATTTATGATTGTGTTATTTCTAATTTTAAGTTATTAAACTATGAAAACGTTATTGTTTTTCTATTTATTATTGATTAAGAAGCCTTTCATAGAGTTATTATTGTAGAGTTTGTCTAGCTAATTATTGTGTTTCACCTATCTATTTTATCTCCTAAAGTTTGTTGAAACATCAATTTTGGTGAGTCTCCTTAGTAGTATAGTTTTTGTTAGCAATCATATCCTTCTACCCTTTTCCTCGTCAAGATATAGTTTAGGTGATCACAAGGAGGTAGCCAGCCTATGATCTAGAGATTCATTCTCATTCCCATAAACAAGAACGTTTCCATGTTTCAACAGGATTGCGAGGTTTCACACTTTGCATCACAGGTGCAATCTTGATTGACAACAGTTTTTGGCACACCTGGTGGGACACAAATTGTTTTACAGTTTGGTTGAGCTTTTATATTTATTTTTGTTTTGGTGTGAACATCTTTATTCCTTCCTTTGGAGGTGTAAAGAGGAGAAAAGGGGAGGTAAGGAGATTGTTTATTAATTGTTTTTTGATTTGGTTAGAGTGTGTTAAGTTCCTTAACCCTACTTTACATTTAATTGAATTTGATTGATTTTATATTGCAATTGTGATTAGGGAGAAGATAAGATGCTCCTCTTCTATTCCCAAATGCACAAATTGAAGATCCAAGTTGATCAACCCAAAAGAAGGGCTAATGCACAAATGAATCAACTATTTGGAAAAGAGAATAACAAGAAGGATCTTAAATTCTATTAATTATTAAGTAAATATGATTTATTAGAGTAATTAAAAAAGATAGGAGAAAGAACCAACCTTAAAATAATGTAGATCTGGAGAATGCTATTTTCTGAGGTCTGTAGATTGTTTCTAAAAAATCTGAAGGATGACCTAGACTAGAAATGCAGAGACGAACAAAACTGAGAAATCTTTTCCTGATCTGATGTCATCTTATGAAAAAGGTCGACCTTGACCCACAAATGTTGACCCTAACCCAATAATGTTGACCTTGACCTGCACAGGTCTGACGGAGAATCTGTTCACGGAGCCCGATAGAAAGCTAAAAAGGGTATCCAAATCTGTGTTCAAATCTACAGTCCCTAACCTGTACCTGCAAGAAAAAGAGGATTTTTTGTTGGGGGGAGGGGTTTTCCTTGGTCAAACCCTAGTTTTGGAATTAACCTCAAAGTATAACTGAAATTGCATAAAGATAAACAAAGTAAATGCTTAAATTCACCTTGCTTGAAAAAGTCCTTGTGGAGGATTCGAATCCTTGAGTCCAAAAGTACATATGCACCAACTATGTAGAATGTAGAATGTTAGGATGTCTTCAATCTCTTGCTTGTAGATCTCCAACACCAAGTCTTGAATGGGTTCTTGAATTTGGAATAGGCTTGGAAGAAGGTGGATGGAGAGATCACCAAAAGGGCACTATGTAGCTTGAA
>MU225172.1:1303060-1343555 GCA_018584345.1 Thuja plicata | reverse complement strand
AAGTCTTGAATGGGTTCTTGAATTTGGAATAGGCTTGGAAGAAGGTGGATGGAGAGATCACCAAAAGGGCACTATGTAGCTTGAATCCTTCAATGCCCTCCAATGGATCTCCTTCATGAAAATGGATTATTGAATGCTTGAGAATGGATGAATACTTGCTTCAAATATTTCTCCTTAGCTTACTTGAATCGCACTTGAAGATCCTTCTCAATTGCTTGATGATGCTTAGAAAAACTTCTAGGAAAAGAGAGGAGAAGGCTCCCTTTTATATGAAACTAGGGCACAATCTTCTAAGGAGGCCGACATAGGATAATTAAATTCCCATTAAAGCCTTTACCCCTAGGAGAGGACCTATATTAAATATAATTTAGGAATCGATGCTTCGGAACCCGAAATAGCTGACCTAGAAGCGGTAAATAACTTTTGCAAGTACCGACATCCAGAAATTGTAAGACCCCAGAGTTTGAACCCTGGGTCAAGGTTGAGGTCAACCTTGACCTAGGTCAGGGTCAAGGTTGACCTTGATCTAGGTCAAGGTCAAGGTTGACCTTGACCTAGGTTAGGGTTGAGGTCAACATAGACCCAAAAGGTCGACCCTGACCTTGAAGTCCAGAATCTCAGGTCTGCAGTCCAGAATGTAGAAATCGGGCTGGAAAGAAGTGGAAAGATGGACAAAATAGGGGGAAAGCTAGGTCTAGACTAGGAACCCATTAAAGATGCTTTTCATGACCCCAATCCACTTACTCGAAAGGATAAACAAGTCTTTAATGGAAGTGCTTCCATTTTTTGACTATACAGGAGGCAAGATCCAAACACACACCTGGTGACTCTACGCAAAAGATCCACTGGTTTCAAAAGATCAAGTGCTAGTATTTTTCAAATCATTTTTATATTCAGATTTTCAAATTATTATGTTGGCTAAATATTTTGCAAGTCACTAATACTACAACTTTCAAAACGTGTGTTTTAGGCAGTAGTATGTGAGATTTCTCTCTCCTCTCAGCAATAGGGGAGGCTCCCTTCTTACCGTAGGTGGCTTCAAGTAGAACTAAACTATAACACATATAGTTCACCTTGCAATAGTAATGTCGGTGACTCAATGATTGATGTAAGAACAATCAAAAAAAGCAGCGGTTGATTTATCTAAAGACGAGGTGATACAATGAGCTCAAAGTCTCCTGTCCTCACCTCGAATCAGTAATCTAATCTTTTATCCAATACTGAAGCTCAAAGTCTTCAGCCCTTGGAGTATATCAGCCACTAATCTATATAGTAATCCCAATTCCCTGAAGCACAAAGTCTTTATAAAACTTGAATTAAAGATGCTCAAATGATTTAAACAAAGAAACTATCTCAATTTGAACAAGCATCAATAAGTGCAACATAAGAATACATTTATTGATTTTCAAAATGACAACACAAAGTCTGTCAATCTTTCTTCCTTTATTTCAAACGCTTAATTCTCTTACAACGAAGCACAAAGTCTTCAGAACTCAAGGGTTTTTCCTATAGTTTATTTGCACAAAACAAAAGATGAAGAATTACAATGAGCTCTCCTTTATATAGGAAAAGAGGAGAGAGAAAAGTGGAGAAGAAAGGGGAAACCCTTAACCACTTTGATTTATTCAATCCTTATCTCTAACTAACTAACAAACTTTGAACTATTCAAAGTCTATCTGTAACTACCTAACCTTTGACTTATTCAATGCTTCAGGACCTAATGTGCCTTGAGCATGATTACATGAGAATGTGTTACATATTTCTGTGCAATCTGTCAAAGATTCTACACTTCTAAAACTTAAGTGTTGCAACAACACTAGAGAAAATTAATACAAGTCTTGAATTGGGTAAGATACTTATGAATAATGTTTGGGTCAGGTGCTCCCGTGTGTTGAGCTATGTTCACAATTTTACGCGCAACACTCACTGCTGTGGAGATCACACCATTACATCCACCCAAATCTTTATGTAATTGATTTAGAGCGACTCTGAATCTTGCTAGCTTATCCATAGCACTACAACTAAAAGTGCTATCATCCATCTCCTGATGTATCATCCGAGAAAATCCTGCTAAGGCTTTCTCCTCACCAATCAACTCTCCGTCATCTATCACCAACTTGTATGTCAAGCCGTCAAAAGCTTTCAGAATGTTCCCCTTATGCTTAGCACATACTTGGACAGCTCCATGAACATCTGCTATCAATCTTGTCAAGACTTGATCTTTGTTCATCAATTGGTCTAAAAACTCAAAATACATCTCTTTTGAAGAGACAATTTTGTATGTGCACAACACATCAAGATCAACTTCTGCCATCTTCATCCATACCTCTACGTCTTCACTCAAGGTTTTTAGTTGCTACTCCAAAGATCTAACAACTTCCTACAGAAAATCAGTTGTCTTCTTGATATTTCTAAAAATGCGGTGTGCATCCCTGATGATCATCATACCCTGAACCTCAAGTTGGCTACCCCACTCATTCATTACCTTGGTTTTATTCTCCAAATAATCAATATGTTGTTGAGTATCCTCTAAAAATATTTGCACATTTTGAAGAGAAGTACTCTTTTCAAGTTCTTCATGAAGATGAATATTTTCCTTCTTTAGCATATGCTTCTTCTGCCAAAGCTTATCAGATCTCTGGGTGAAGTGTTCGAGTGCATCACGAACATCCATCTAACAACCTACAAATGATTATTTACCAAGCTCTACCCTGGTAATCTTGTAACCCATGCCCTCACATTGATCAAAGGACTTGTCTGAAACGGGCTCAACAACCTCGGCATACTTGATATTCTGATCATCAACCATAGTTTTGGAAATCATCTTTGCCTTCTTGACTTTCAAAGCTTGAGGTTTTCTTTTAAGAGAAAGTTCTTCCTCTTCCAATGGTACTTCAAGATTTTTCCTTTTTTGGGTAATGATACCCAACCAAGGAGGTAGAACAAATGATGAAGTAGCATTATCAGTTGGAACCATATCAGTCACCAATTCTTTCTGAAAAGAAGAAGGTACACATGTGATTGCCTCCTTTAGTGTCACTGCCAGAACTGATTCTTGTTGAACCTTTCCCTCAATGAATAACTCAAACTGTGATGCCAAATTTCCATTAGCCATGAGTGCATCAAGTCGAGGAAAATCCCCATGAAGCTCATCAAAGACCTGAGACAAATCTCCTTTCTGTGCTGGCGTAGCAGAAGAAATAGGCGTGGCTGGCACAATGGTTGTAACATGCGTAAGAGGTAGATGTGTTGTGAATGAATCTACATCTATGTCAAGAGGAGATGTGGAAGGCTTATCTACCCCTAGAGTGGATTCGTGCACTCCTTGCATCTCAACTACTTCCTGTGACTGCAACACCTCAGGAGTAATTGACACTTGCAAATCTTCCTCACTATCCAAAAGATTAATCATCTCAGGACTCTTTGTTGCATATGGAGTGGAGGATTTAGGTGCAAGCTTACCTCCTTTGATAGCCAACTTCTGGACCACTAGAAAATCTGATGAAGATGATTCACCTTTACCTTTTCCTCTGATTTTTGATTTTGCACCCAATGGACCAGCAAGGTTGAAGTCTTGGCCAGGCTTAATCTTGATGCTTTTCAAGCCTCTTTTCTTTAGCCAGATGTTGGTGTTAGCCAAGATGCTTTGAAATCTATCCCAGATAGATACACTTTCCTTCACAGACCAACATGGAGTCATAATGGGTAAGTTCTTTAGATGATACTTTCGATATTCTGGATCCAAAATATCATCATCATCCCCAACTTCTTCGGAGATCTGAGCAAGGCGAAAATCAATTATCTGCCTGATTGTGAGGCGGCAATAATCCATCTTAGCAATGTCTATTTCTATACAGAGATCAATCCATATATCCTTGAGATGATGAATGTGAGTGAACTGCCTCCAAATCCTATCATTCATCCCTCTCCAGTCAAAGGAACTTCATGCCATAAACCTCTTCAAGGTAATCTCCTGAAGCTCAAACTCCATGGACTTTGCCTTAGGCATAGTGTCAAGTGAATATCCACTGATCCTCAAAGGATTGTGTGAAGAAATACCCACACCTAATCTATGTAGAGAAGACTGATGTGTTTGTACGGACATAAGCTAGTGAGCCAATTCCATGAGAATAAGCTTATTCGTAGGATACCTAGGCAAGGTATATGGCTCTTCCCGAAAATACCCCACCCTGAGATAGATGAAGTTTGAGATTTGTAGGAAGATGCATCCATACTCACTAACCTTACTCCATGCCTCATCTAAAACCCTTCTGTTAGGAAGCTCCTTGTCAAACAGGCACCTATAGTGTCCAAAGAACACATCTTGCACTCTTCTGAAGTGAATGCGGCTTGCCTTCAAAGGCAGTTGGTCATAATACTCCCATACAGATAATTGCATTCGATCTCCTTTAGTAGACAACCTTGAGAAAGATCCCAGAGTAGCAGCAATGTAGATGAGATATGAATTCATATAGAAAGTGCATGTATTAGGCACTTGCATTAGTTGCCCACAAATGGAATTGTTGATCAACTCTCCCCAGAATAATTGCTGCCTTGACTTGAGGATCAAGGAGAAGTACTTGTACATCCAGGGTTCAAAAAGATTAGATTCTTTCAAACCCCCTACACAACTCAGCAAGGTGATAAGATCATGGATTTCCTCTTTAAACTCAGATCTATGCATGCCTTTCGGCCATTGGACCACATTTGGTCTCTTAGTAACCAACCAGTTATCATTCATGAATTTTAAATAAGCCATCTTACCATTCTCCCATTTTTCAATAGACTTCTCTTTTGTTAGATCCATGACAACAGGGGCAGCTGGTACTTTAAACACTCGATCTATAGTATCAAGATCGAGACTGATCACCACCTTCCCATCCTGATCTTTGATCATCTTAGAAGTGGGATCAAAATTCCTTGCACACGCCATCACAAATTCAGGTTTTATTGCGGCTATTGGAAAAGTAGCAACATGATGGATGTAGCTCTCTCGAATGCTAATCATGTCATGCTTGGTGGATGTTTTCACCCTTTCTAGAAACTCCTCCATGTTCAAATGCCCAATTTCCGTGTCACGAATCTCTTCTACATAAGATGTAAGCTGAGATGTCATGACGAAACTTTGAGATTTATCATATTGGTATTTCATCTTTTTCTTCCCTTTATTCTTCACTGATGAAGATCCTTTCTCCGACATGGCCCGGATTGCACCAACTGTAACTGTAACATAGGAATTCCAAAAATAAAGAGTTTCATCATTAAGAGGAAAGAAATCCATTTTTATGCAAAAATGAATGGAAAGGACAGCTCTTTGTGAAAGTGGGAAAAATATGCGTAGAAGTGGGATTTTATGGGATTAATGCATTTTTGGAAGGATAAGGCAAGGGATATAACATTCATGTTTTGAAACATGATGGATTGCATATGCGGACAGTACTTTATGATTTTCAAAGCATGATGGTATGTGCCAACTTTTCATCTTCTTCAAAATGAAAAGATGAGATTTTATGGGCTGATTGCATGGTGGGCAGCATTATGCACTTTCTTCTTTTATAATACATCTTTCAAGAAGATCTTCATAAGAACAGGGTTTTTAATCCCGACTACATATAAGAATAGATAACATTCTCATATGCAACTTTCAGAGATGATGAGAGAGAAGAAGAAAGAATTTACAAATAAAACCAAAAGAAAACAAACAAGAAAAGAAAAGACCAAATTACCTTCCTTGGATGCAAAAAGAAAGAGCAAATTCTTCTTGAAAACAAAACTTGAGAGAAGAGATGAAATTTGAAATTGCTATTGAGAGGAATTTTGCAAGGTTATATAGGCTCTAGATTTGACAAAATCTTGTCAAAACTGAAGCTAACATGGCTGGTCTTGGCTTTGGGAAAGACAAATGTTCATCATGCAACAAGAATAGAATATAAACAACAAGAAAATGTGGAGAGAACTTCAAGAACATGGCCTATAATCATGGCATATCTTCCACCTCTTGTTGAGAAACAAGACTTCATCAAAGCATGAATTTTGAAATTGCTATTGAGAGGGAAAAAATGTCCACCTAACTGCAGTTTAAAAGACCATTTCCTTGGAAAAGAAGAAGTCCAAGGCTTTACAAAGACACCACAGTTAGTTCTCCATAAATAAAGCCTTTAAAGGCTACTTATCAACTAACTCTGGTGTTGTGTAAAAATAAATAATGTTTGTGCATGGTAATATGAAATCCACACACCACCGATAACCTCCAGCTTCCTTTAGTTTTCCTTTAAAATGAAATTAAATATTCATTAACATATGTATTCCATTACATATATTAATGAACATGCAACTTCATCACCGCGGGCTATACTTTAGAAAGCATTTAGTTAAAATGATACATTCATTCATAGATCACCGTAATTTATGCAAAGTTGTCTTTTCTTAACGCCAAACACCAATAAGCAGTGACGCCTCATAAAACATAGCATATGCGTTGGTTTTTAGACATTGCCCGCGTTTTCCATTATATGCCTCCTTTTGATAACATGGCAGTTTAGGCATATGCAATGTGTAACTTAAACCGACGGTTTAATAACATATGCTATGCAGGCCCGATAACCTTTAGTTACTGTTGCGCGGGCTTTACTAAGAAAATTGCACATGCAACCATCCGATAACTTAAGTTATCACAACTTTAATAACATATGACTTAGCATATGTTTTCGCATATTCTTAATGCATTTGTCATTTTAATTGTCGCAGGCTTGGAAAGGATACACGGGTTGCTTTATCTTTTAACGCCATGTGCATATAATGAAAACCGATGCTTGACTATTTTAATTCAATGCAAAATTCATTGCAATGAAAATCGATAACATGCGTTGATTCATGCCGTAAGTGAGGAAGGAGAAACCACGGGCTTTAATAAAGATATAACATATGCAATGTATTAAACGTAAGCCTAGTGGTTATGTTATCCACGCCTCCTAAAAATGGCATTGCGGGCTTTATCCAATATAACATTTAGCCGATATGCTATGTAATCACGCCAAGTAAATGGAATAAAACCACCGCTTTATTTGATAAGCATCAATGGTAATATGATTAATGCCATCCTACCTCAGCTGAATCGCGGGATTTGATTAATGATATAACATATGTAATGAGATGTAACACAAGAGTTTAAGTGACGCATAGTATTTATCATTTCCAATTCCAGCACCTCCCACCTTATTAATAAGGTACATTTTATTTATTTAAAAACACAATATTATAATAAAACTAATTACAAATAAATATCATAATTAGCTATTTTAATATTTAATATTACTATTATTATTATTATTTTTAAATAATAATAACAATAAATCATTTTTTATTAAATAATGACTCTCAATGAATTACGAGATTTACAAATTAGATGACCTTTTATAAATCCCAACTTTATCTGCGTCGTTTAATAAAATAAATTTCTTTTAATAATATATGCATATTATGCAATTATCATTTTCCTTTAAAAATCTATTTTAAACGCTAAAAGAACTTAAAATGTTTGTATGTGTCTTAAAAATTTTAACGATTCGATGTGCGGATTCAATTCAAGATCACGCTATCATTAAAATTTCTAAGCAAAACTTTGCAGAGTGGCGCAAAATTTTAAAATAGAGTTTAGAATCTATCACTCATACAAAATAAGCTTATACTTTATGCACTCGACCAGAAAAATACCATTACTTTACTGACCTGGAAGGACGTGGAAAACTACTTGCAGAGCGACTGATACACAAAGACGCCAACTAAACTGGAAACAAAAACAAAATGCCAAACAAAGCGAAAAATAGAAACATAAGACTGGATGTTTTGTAAGAAGTAAAACGGAGCAGGACCAAGGGATGACTGACCCTACCAAATATAACTTCTTGCAAAACCTTGACACCCTTAGAGAAAAACTCCTAGCAACCATTAAGAATTGCGTAGGTTTGCCCCAATTTTGCATTCTCCAAAATTAGGGACAACATATTACATGAATATAAATGTCATATTATTGTGGGAAGAAAGAATACTCACCACCGTATTATGAAATAAATGACCATGAAGTTTCTAATTAGACGTATCATTTTGAGGGTGCTACCAATTTTGTTCAAAATGATTTTACAACAACAGATTTTCAGCATTTTCCATCTTTTTGTGAGCCTCTCATTCCATTGCACATCTTGTATAAAATGGATTTTAATGAAATTAGGGATCAGGTTATGGCTCTTGGTCAAAGGCTTGTTGACCTTGATGTGGGTTTGAAGGGATATCCATCTCTTCCCTTACATAAGGACAAGTTTGGATATCATGAGTTACAACTCATTTTGGGGGGTTGGGATTGCCAAATGCAAGAAAATAAAGAGCAACAAGGATTTGATATGCGGATAGAAGATTCAGCATACCAAATTTTTAAAATGTGCATGTTGATATCGAATTTGTAGTACTCTGAGGATACAACAACAATAAAGCAGCATATGTGGGCTCAAGCAAAGGAGAAGTTTGATGAAAGATAAAGACAGTATGAGCAAGTTCTTGTGGGAGAAGTGTAGCAGAAGGAGGCACAAAAGCAATAGTATGACGAGGATTTACAAAAGGAGATAGCAGCATTGGAAGAGTTTCATGAGAAGGAGCTGAAAGCACAAAATAAGATTCATGACAAAGAGCTAGAGGAACATCAAGAAAGTATAAGGGTCACATTTACTACAGCAATAAAATGTGAGGAGGCCAAATAGATTCAGCATGAAGAAAGTCTTCACAATGAGTTAAAAGCACAAAAGGACCATTATGAACAAGTATTGCAAGCTCAAGAGGTAATGATAAATACCCTACTGGCTCAACTAGTTCTTTCAGCTATAACAGATCTGCCTATCAATAAGGATGTACCTAACTCTGAGATTCCTAGATTTGAGCAAGGTATGTCTCCTAAGTCTCTTTTTGATATATCAAGTGTCATGATTTCTCTCCCATTAAAAGATCATATTCAAGATGCCCAATTAATTCAACCTGCAAAAGAGGATCCATCAGATTTGGTATAGGAGGTTATGGAGGTAGAAGAAATTGATTATTCTCAAGAATCCTTTAATTTATTCTAGGAGATCCCTTATTTTTCTAGTGATGAAAACATTGATATTTAGATCATGCCCATATCAGTCATAGGACATCAAGATGAGAATCAGGACCTTAATATTTCAGTTCTTTGTGGAAGAAACATAGAGGTAAGTGATTCACCTCTTCTATGTGAATTTGAAGGTCATGATGATAAGGCTAATTTTTGGGATAGTCTTGAGGTGTTCATGACAGAGTTAGCTGACTGCCATCCATCTCCTCATAAAGAAAATTAGGAACAACAAGCTGTTTTACATTTGATGTTTACTGAATCCCATGAAATCCATTTATAATTTAGTAGCAAGGAGCTAGCAAAATTAAGAAGCTATGACACACAAGAGCTTGAGGGTGAATTGGATAGGATGTTGATCAAGGAGGGAAGCACTCAAGAGGAATCTCAAGGGTCTCATATTGAGGCTAAATCAGTGGACATTGAGGAGGAAATTTTAGTTTCTGATCATCAAATCATTGATAGGTTGCCTCAACCTATTTTTCCCCATAAATTAGATACATCTGATCATGAAATTGATGCAGTGATTCAAGAGATACTCAACAGAGTTGAGCCCAACAGCAAAAAGTCAGAATTTATTATTTCTACAGGCTGCCCAATCAAACATCTTTCCATAATGGAGTTTGTGCCTGACTTTACAATCATTCATGAGTAGATCCAGCATATTTATTCACCTCAAATCTACATTGATTTCAATCAAATCCAAGAGGTATGTGATTTGATCTATCATTTTCAAGATGTGCTTCAAGAGTTTCATATCCTTCAATTTATATTGCATATATTTATGGTTGCATATATGTATGCATCTCATCTGTTGTTGGTGAGAAAAGGAAGCTACTTCAATTAGTCCGTTAATGGATGTATCTAAGGGTTATTTGATGATTTATTAGCTTAGGGTAGATTAGAAGTTTTCATTTTTAGTTTGTTTTCTCCAAGTGTTGTTGAGCACAGTAGTTTCAGTTTTCAGTTAGTTTGCTTTGCAGTTTTAAAGGTTAGAATGAACAGAAACAACAAGATCAATCACACAATAAATGCATGAACATCATACCCATCACATGAGACATGGATAAATTCCATTGTCTTATATCAAAAGCATCATGCTCAAAAATTTATCGTACAACCTAGGTGGTTGTTCAAGCTCATTCGACCTTTATTTTTAGTTTTAGTTGTGTGGTAGAAGGAACTAAGGACAACGCTATTGTACTTCACCATTTCTAAATGAAAAAAATACCTATCATACAAGGCATGGAATCTTTTCCGCTACCCTATATCATAAGCATTTCATCCATATAGAAACACTGGAGTACAACAACGACATATGTGGTTCTGTTTCAATTTAGTTTCAGTTTGCAACAGTGTGTTTGTTTTCAGTTTGGAAGGGTTTTCATTTTTTGAGTCTAGAGAGAGACTCTGCGCCCAATGGATTATGAAAAGCTACTGGTCATATACTGTTTTGCAGGCAAACACCCCTGAGAGGTCACAAAAAATGTTACCATATTTTCACTATGCAGTTCTAAATGGTAGGGTTGTTATCATCCCTGATATTTCTGGTGAAAAAAGGCTATTTTGAGTTAAAAGGTTGACTGGTTTAAATGTTCAAAGTTGTTTTTGCATTTCTGGTTCATTTTAAGATCTCAAAAAATCTAAAGTTCATTGTCCTAACTTATTAAAGAGTGCAGATTTTTTGCAAAGTACAGATGTTTATTGAATTCATAATGGAAAAATGCTTTGGTTATTTCAAACAAATAGAAGAACAACATTTAAAGTAGTCCACACAGGCAGTGGTTTCTTTTAAAACTATAGAACTGAAAAGTGTATTTCAATGATAAACAAAAGATCTTTTCATTAAAAGATATTCAAAATGAAATGCATTTTATACAAGTGACCACACAACCCGTGGTCTAGGATTAATGCAACCATGCATATGGATTCAGAAATGCATAAAACAAAGAAACTGAATTTAATTTTTATAAATTAAGAGAGGTCAAGATAAGAGGAATAGGGTTAGCCCCCCCCCCCATTTCCTGGTATGGTTGTTGTAGTTCTGAAGATTGCTGTGTGCTGGAGGTTGTCATAGTTTTGGGCTCGCGTCCGAGATTTGCCTGCAACAAAGAAGAAAGAAGAGAAGGGTCATCTCATATGAACTAAGCACTGAAGGAAGCTAACTTTCTATCCTATTATGTTTATCTCTATACATTGATAAAATGCAAAAACAACAATACAGAAACATGTTCAGAATCAGCAGGAAGAAGAGAAGATGTTTTATTAATGTTGTTTGCTTCATGTACAGGTACATGTATGAAGACTAAGTAGGTTATTGAAGGGACATGCAGTCACTACGCGCATGAAACCTTCCAACTAAATTTATGAAGAGGCAAAGACTGAAGAATGGAGGAGGCTATTGAGAGGGCATGCATAAGTTTCAAGCATGAGACCTTCTGGCTAAATCATGAAGTTGTTTATACACTTATGTTGTTGAAGGGATGTGTTTTTACATGCATAAAACCTTCCAATGTTCATCAATTCATATTAATTTGAAAGAAGCTACTGATTTTACAAGTTCATACTCAACTGTTCAAAGCATCAACAAAAGGTGAATGGAGCCATAAAGAGGGAATCCATGAAGGAGAAGTAAATATGCGTCTCAACATTAATTATAGCAAGGATATTTAGACTTACAATTTGCATTTTTATTACAAGTGAGGTGAGTAACATTTTCTGTGTCATACATGCATTAAAGAAAAACATCACACTAATAAGGAAGCATCATTTGAGCATTCCTAACTAAAATGCGGCATTCATTCTAATATCCTAATCTGAGGACATATCATAATCATATCATGTTATAGAAAGAAGCTATGTACTACAAGAAAGGATGCCAACAAATTCATTCAAGTTGCTAAGAAACATATGCATAATGTTGTCACATGGTGTTATTAAGGAAGGAAAGGTTATAGAAATCAGAAATTAGAGAAGTGTAATCATAAAAAGTGTTCACAGGTGTATCTATCAATGTTGGGTATGGACAAGAAAGATACATAACATTCAGCATGGTGGTACATCAAACCTTTAGAACTCAATGAGATTGGTGAGACAGAATAGTACAAATGTCATTATCTTTTTCAAATCTCAGTGTATAATAGCACTGGTATTTCATGTCATGAAAAGAGATCTCTACACCAAAATTGACAAAGGTTATAAAAGCGAAGGAAAGGCTATAATATTAAGAGCAGAATAGAGTACCAAAGAAGTATGTTTTTGTTTTAAAGAACCAATCTATCAGGACAACAAGCATCAGGTATTATTCATACCAAGGGCAGTAATTTCTTATAAATGTTTTGATAACGCTTACCATAAATGTATTGTGGAGATCATTCAGCCTATACTATGTTTGTTAAGAGATAAAGGGTTGTTAGATCAAGATCATGAAAATATTATTAGAAATGAATTTTCAAGTTATAATGGGAAGCAACAAAAGAAAAGAATATAGACATGGTAAAGAAGCACCTTTAGCAACATATCTTCACATTTATAATAGTAGATTTAAACAAAAGAGATCTGCACTTAAGTACAGAAGAGTGGTAGTGCAATAGGGTATGGTATGCAAAAGAGGAACAAATCAAAGATATGATCAAACTGGAAGCCACATAATGAAAGTGATTTCTTGAGAAACAAAGCTTCAATATCAATAAAGAGACTTACTAAAAGGTATCTATGACATGGACAAAGTAGTCAAAAGATAGGATCCCAATAGTTTTGTTGCAAAAAGGTGAAATGTTACTAACGTTGTTTTAGAAATAGCTAAAGTTAAGGGGAAAAAAAATCAGAAATAAAGGTACGAAGTTCTAGGTATGAAGGAGTATACAGATTCTTAATTTTATGCAATTAGGAAGCAAAGGTGTCACTGCAACCATGCAACATGTTCTTTTCAAATAATTTTTTATGTTGTCACTTTTCTATGCTATATCAAGTAAAGGGCAAAAGTTACTGTCAAACCCTAGCATCAAATTTTTGATATGAGCAAGAGTTTTCGAACCCACAGTAGTAAATAACAAGATAATCTCTTTTACAAGCCAAGGGGTGCAGGAAGATTTTGAGTGTCACAGCCATGCAGGTAGATTCAACTAAATAGCTGCAAATATCAAGATTTTGAGCTCTTAGTCACATTGACAGGAATAAGATGAAAGAATTTGCATAAAAGAAAAACCATCTTTCACAATAAAAGAAATACAGGTTGTATACAAGAAACCCTAATCAATATGAGTCTACGATTTAGCATAGGCAAAACTTTCAAAAAAAAATTTTAAAAATGCTTTTTCAAATTCACCAGAGCTTGCATAGATTGAGCAAGGTAAAAGGAAAAATATGTACCCGTGTGGAAAATCTGCAGAGAAAATCCATGGGAGCTTGTAATAAAGAGCCCAAATGCAAATATCAGAGGTTCGTGGCCATGGCAGATCAAAGAGAGCAGCAGAGCCTCAGAACTCAGGATGGGAAGAAGTGGTGGTCAGTTTTGGAAGCATTTCCAAAGCCCTCAAACAAGAAACAATAGCTCTTAAACATGCATTGTGGCGTAGTTTGAAAATGTGAATAGTAGAACTTTCAAAAGGCCACACATAGAAGTAGTTGAACAGGGAGCAATATTTTCATCCCAACCAAAATCCTTCAAACTCATCCTCAAACCCTAAGCAGAGCGGCAGCAAGGAGGGCATAGTAGCAGTCAACGAACAAATGAACCAAAATGAGCTATTTTTAGGGTTTATTACCCTATGTAACTTGCATAGCCACTTCTAGCATAGGTTTTACCTTTAGTATCTTTTTTAATTGTTTCATGTAACCCGCGGGTTACAACTCGGGATAGGTGTCGAGCCTTATAGATATTGGAGATTGCCAAGTCTTACATAAAACAAAAACCATAATCTTATTAATATTTAACTTACAAGCTAATGAATATTATTTATTAATATTCATTAATTTGTAAATTCAATATTAATAAGATTATGTTGTTTTATTTATGGATTTTGTTATAAATTTTACTTCATATAAATAATAATAAAAATCAAAATTCAAACAAATAGATAATTTAATGAGTATTGCTATTAATATTCATTAAATTATTTATTTATTTGGTACTCCCAATCTTATTATTATTTAGATGAAGTAAATTTTTATTTTCTTTTGTTATTCTAAAGGCATATTTATTTATTAAATAAAGTTCTAATGAGTATCTTTAGTTTTAAAATGAATAAAGCATATTATTCGCTTTAAAATAAAATATATTAATTAGAATTATAATCAAATAAATAAATATATTTTTAGAATGATTACTTGTTTATCAATTAAATATTAATGAATATATTGTGATATATTTAAATTTTTAAAATGAATTACTTAAATTATTCAGTTTATAAGATTAGGTATATTAAAATACAATCATTAGTAATTAATTAATAAACAAATAGTCTTGAAGAGATAGGTTCTTTTTTTACCCATTCATTATTAATAGTAATAATTATTGTCATAGTTATAAGGCAATTGATTATTAACTATCTTAAAAGTGCAATTTAGAAGGTCTTGACTAGGAGTCTGCTTTGGTCATCTTGCACTTTTCTAAGAGTTGACTTCATTTGACTGCTTGCCTCATGTCTATCTTAGGAGGAAATTTCAGTTCATAATCAGCTGTGGGGTAGTTAAGGGTATGCTTACATCATCTTGGAGCTCTCTGGAGGTGGTTTTTTAGTGGTCTTTCTGTTAGCATCAGTGGGGTTGTTGTTTTGGGGCAGTTTGGTCATAGTTGTTGTAGTTACATCCCTATTTCAGTGGGATTTTTCTTCACATTCGACCCCATTCTCTATGCATTATTTTGGGAGATGAGGGGCAGTTCTTGGGAAGATTTGTACTAGTTTTTAGTGGCACTTGGAGGAGTTCCTACAGCATTTATACTCCATTTTCCATCAGTTTGATGCCTCTTTTGGTGGGTTTTTTCGATGCATCCAACCCATTCTAGTTTCTTTGGGCTATATCTTGCACTTTTACCTCATTCTGAGGGACTTCCTTCTTTTTGACCTCTTTTTGCACATTGCAGAAAGTAGGCATTATTGTAAGGGAGAAGTTTGTAGCAGATCCATGGAGTTTTATGTAGAGTTCGGATACCTTTTCCAGCTATTTTCGGTGTTATATTTGATTGTGAGTAGTTGATTTCATGATTGTGTCACATACCTTTGTTGAATCAGTTTTCCTTCAAGTCTTAATGCAGAATATGATGTCTCATAGTGTAGATTTATGATTGTGTTATTTTTTATTTTAACTTATCAAACTGTGAAAATGTTATTGTTTTCCTCTTTATTATTGATTAAGAAGCCTTTCATAGAGTTATTATTGCAGAGTTTGTCTAGCTGATTATTGTGTTTCACCTATCTATTTTATCTCCTAAAGTTTGCTGAAACATCAATTTTGGTGAATCACCTAAGTAGTATAGTTTTGTTTAGCAAGCATATCCTTCTAACCTTTTGCTTGTCAAGAAATATTTTAGGTGATCACAAGGAGGTAGACGACCTATGATCTAGAGATTCATTCTCATTCCCATCAACGAGAACATTTCTATGTTTCAACAGGATTGTGAGGTTTCACACTTTGTATCACGGGTACAATCCTGATTAACAACAGTTCTACATTGTAATGGCCTCAGTAAGAGTGGCTAGTTGATCAAGGATAGGTCTATTGTGATCAACATCAACATCAGGTACAATTTGGTGCAAGATATCCCTAGCTCTTTCTAGTACCATAGAGTCTCGGTGCTACTTTCTCAGATTCTCTTGTAGTGCCTTCATTTTGCTTATTTCATCGTATTCTTTAAGTGCTTCATAGTCAAGTGTAGTTGGGTCACATTTGGGTATCTCAATGATTTCATCTAGAGTGACTTCCAACTTACTCTTTTTGGCTTTATTCTTCTTCTTCTTCTGATTTTCACTTGAATGTAGAACCATAGCCTTCTTCTCGGCTTTTTTTGTTGTGCTAGATGAAGTGAATTATGGTGTTGCCTCTTTTTACTGTTGTGCTTCTATGTTATCTTGTCAGTTTTGAGTGGACGTATCCACATCAACCTTTACATTATCTGTAGCAACTTGTTCGGTTACCTCATGAATGTCATCTTTTATTTTTGTTCTTTCATCGGTATTCTTATGTACTACATCTTCCTTTGTCTTTGCATCCTTTTCAGTAGTGTCTCCATCTATTTTCTTTAAATCTCCTTCTGTAACTTTTTTAGTTTCAGTTACAATATGAGTGTCTCTGATGACATTCTATTCATCAATGTTGTCTATCTTTCCTTCATCACCTGCATCCTCAGGGATGCTTGAATCTTTGTCAGGTTATTTATCTTTTTCTTGAAGTATATTGATGTCTTGCATCAATATTGTCATGTTTCTTGATATGATCACCTGTGAAGTGTCAAATGTTGTGTCATGTTCATTAGTCTTGCAATTAGTAACAGTGACATCTTCATCTTTCTGTATTTCTTCTGCTAGATCATCGGTTATGTCAATGACCTTGTTTTCCATGATGTTGTCCATAGTGGTGTCTAATCATGTCTCATCTGCAACCTCCATGTTCTTTTTACCTGTGGTGTCTAGTTCCTCCTTGTCCAATTCAACATTTGTGATGATGATTGGTTTTGTGCTCTCAGTAGTTTGATCATTCTTGATTTCCTTATTCTTGGTTGGAGCTCTTTGTGGCTCGGGACTTGTTTCCTTTTCAGGAATATTAAGTATTTTCCTCCATTCAACTTCACTTTTTTGGTCTAACTCTAGTAGACATCCTTTTAGAACTTGGTAGGCTCTCATCTTCAATGAGAACCTTTTGGAATGAGCCTTCATCATTTCTTTGATTTCCTCTATTTAGGATTCGGGAGACATGACTGATACTAGGGCTCTTTCCCTAATTTCTTTCTCAGAGTGCAAGGCAAAATTCCATCTTGTTGATAGTCTATCTTGAAGTTCTTTGGGCATTTTGTATGCCAGTTGCATTGGGAGGTATTTATGTATGCACATCATTTCAATGATTTCCTCCTCAATTTTATTTTGATCCAAGGGATCCAATGTTAACCATTGTTTGACCTTCCTACAATTTGCATTACCTATTTTGATAATTGAGGCACATATTTCATCAATTGTTTGAGGTATCTTTTTCTTTTACTCTTGAACACCTTCATCTCATTCTATGTCCTCAATATCTTCTCTTGTTCTAATAAACTTTCTTCTCTTTGTTGGCACTCTTTTTTGTGTTGTCAATTTCCTCTTGTAGGTTCTTACTTGTCCTTTCTTCAAGGGTGAAGGACTTGTGTCCTTAGTTGTCTAGCTTCTTGTCCATGAAGAAGTTGTGGTTCTTGGCTTCTTAGTTGGTGTTGGTAATGGAGTATCTAACTCTGTAGACTCAGATTCACTTACTTGCTCAGCCTCACCGACGGGTGACTGTCCTTTAGTTTCTTCCTTTTGTTCAATTTCCTCCTCTATAACCGACAACCTTTTCTTCAAATTCTTTACCATTTTATCTTTCTTCCTGTCAGTTTTGTTTACAACCAAGCCGGTTTTGATTCTTGCTTTGGCATCTTCATAGGTTCTGAACTTTGGTTATGTCTTGTCTAAGGGTTCATTTATCAATGCATTGATTGCATTGGATGCTTGATCATTGTTTACCTCATAGTCTAATGGTTGTAGCCATAATGTCCTTGGTATAGCAGGTTTGATGTATTTGTGGTCCGTGTTAACCATGAAACGTATATCATTCTTGAATTTCTCAAATAGTTTCTCTAGGATCCTTACTCTTTTCTGCATTTTGTCCTTGAATCTAGTAAAGTATTCATCCATAACTATTTCAAATTTGTCTCCCAATGATGTTATATATTCACTAATTTGCATGGTGACTAGTCTAGTGGTGTCCTATTTTACATCTCCTACCAATGGAAATGATTCTTGGAAGTAAAATAAAATGCACGTTATAAGTGAGCCAAAATTACATGTGTTTGTATTTGCATTTCTGATTGTTCTCAAGTTTTCTTCTAACTGGTTAAGTAGAAGTTCTGAAAGATCCAACTGAGTTCCTTTCTTCACAATTTTATAGGCTATAACCACTGCTCTGAATTCTATGTTGTTCATCCTTCTAGCTTGAAATAATTTTTATCCTAGGGTGCATGCTCCAAATTTTAGTTCATCATCGGTGATAGTGGATACCTTCAGTCCTCTTCCATCACACTTGGCTCCTGTGTTCTTTTCAATCTCAGTCTTGTGTGGGTGTTTCAATGCCTTTACCTTATTGGTTATAGGATAACCAGTAACTGCATGAATAACATCTCAATTTATCATTTTAGGCTCATCCAACCATAGCTTGTGATTGTGAATTCATCTCAGTACTAACCAAATCCACTCGATTTTGAATACCTTTGGGGACAATAGGGCATTAGTGAGACCTTTCACCTTTATGTGTTTGTGTTCATCTTTTATGGATCCATCCTCATTACATAGCTTCTTGAAATCTTGTTCCACCTCTAGGTCACTAATTTTTTCAATCTTGTAGTAGATGTATGCTCGCACGTCTTCGACAATCAAAACCCTAGCTGGTATTCACAAGAATTCTCCAGCATTATCGAGTTATGATGCAACCTCAGGGAAAATATTGTAGTGGGGTTCCTCACAGGTAGAGTTCTTGATAAGTTTAACCTCATCCTTCTTGATGGTCTTCAATTTGGTGGATCTTGAGGTTGTGGCCATTGTTTCAGACATTTTAGGGCTTTCTAAAAAATGCGTAAAATAGAGTTCTCAGTTATCGT
Organism: Thuja plicata; assembly: GCA_018584345.1. Lineage (NCBI taxonomy): Eukaryota > Viridiplantae > Streptophyta > Pinopsida > Cupressales > Cupressaceae > Thuja > Thuja plicata. Next base: position 1,324,599 of record MU225172.1, on the reverse strand, counting down.
AGGAACTTACTGTTTACTCCTGTAGTGGTCACCGATCTGTTTGGAGTGCTTTGGGTCGAGTTGAAGTCACTCTATGATGATAATGTTGTTTGCTCAAATTTTTCTCTTTTCACTCTACTTTTCTCGTTAGTGAATAATGAAACCCTTCCATCACCCTTTTATAGAGGTTTTCCCTAAAAGAGAGTCATTAATGGTCAACCACTCCTCAGTGTGTGAAGATGGAGTCATCGGGATAAATAATAACTTCTCTGTTCAGTGATAATGCAATGCTTTGGGGTAGTCATTTAACTTCTTGCTTTTATCGATGGGTTTTAGTGTTTTGTGAACACAACTTATTCAACTTTCTTGATTACAGACGAGTCTTAGTTTACACTAGCAACTTTTCTTTTACATGTTAACCGACAATTCTCAGTAAGTGTAGGCAGTTTCATCTTTGAGCGTATACCGATGGATTTTGGTATGTATTGCCCAATGGAATAGTTATCACAAATTTTAACAAGTAATATCATGATGCATCTTTACTTATGCTAATTTGGCATTTCATCAACATATTATGGAACTGATGTAAAATACTACTTAGTGTAATGCAGTTCCATACTTGTTCTTCTTCGGTGGGGGTGGTGATGTCACCAGATCCATTGGATAGGGTGTCACCAATTACATTGCTTGGTCCAGCTTCATCATTGTTTGAATCTTTTCTCCACATTTTGTCTCTCATCTTCCGGATGTCTTCAATGGTATTTCCATTGGGAAATATGTTGGTCTCTGTCATTTGGTCTCTGCACTCTTTTTTGTGATGACCAACTTTATGACTATGTAAGCATGCCATTCCGGGGTTAGTCTGGCCTCTAGACTTTCTTGCCCATTATCTCATACAATTGTCAACAATGTGACCAAATCTTCTACATGTTGTACAATTTTTCCATGTGTTGTAATCCCATACATACTGGTTACCGACTCTTTTCGGTTGATAGGCAATTTCTTGACCTTTAGGCTTCCATGCTTGTTTTTTCTTCTTCCAACATTCAAGAGTTGTGTGACCATTCATTTTGCAAGTAGGATAGTATTTATCTATGTAGGTTTCCTTCTTTGGTTGTTTCATCTCAGACTTACATTTATATGCTTTATGTCCTTTCTTGTTACATTTATAACAAAATCCTATGAATGAAGATGTGGTTTAGGAATACCTTTCATTTTGCTCCTGCATACATTTGATGTGTGGCCTTGCTTTCCACAGTGATTGCATGTCAGCTTTCTTGGTCTTGGATTTGCATAGAAATTCTTTGGATCAGCTTGATTGGGTGATTCTCCATTCTCAGTATAGCCTAAACCAGTGTTGTTGATTCTTCATTTTCCATCTATAAAATCATCCATTCTTTTATTGCTTTCTTTAGCTTTCTTGATAATTTCATTATATTGTTGTTGAATTTTGAGTTCTTGTTTCAGCCTTTCATTTTCTTCCTTTAGCTCACCGATAGCTTCTATTCTTTCAATAAGTTCAACATTCATTATATTTTCCTTTTGACTCATATGAATAATCTTATTTGTAATCTCATGGTGATGTTCTCTTAATCTTTGTATTTCAGATTCTTTCTCTTGTAGCTTTTCAGTAATCTTCCTTCTATCATCAATAGCTAGTGTTCTTTTTTTCTCAACTTGTCTAGCACTATTCATGACATCAATCATTCTTACCATCTAAGTATCTTGACTAATTTGTAGAGATTTCACTTGTCCAACCAGATGTTGATTGATCTCATTTAGGCTTGTGATGCTTTCTTCTGATGTGTCTAATGCTTTGCTTGTATTTGATCCTGAAGACTCAAAGAAATTTGGTATCTCTTCCTCATGTTAATCTATTTCATTACAGTGAGATACCATAATCTTTCTTTCATCTAACAACTTTCTCATCTTGATTGTAGCTTCTTTATATTTCTCATAGAAGATCTGAATTTGTAGCTTCTAATTCTCAATACTCTTGTCAAGTTTGTACTTCTCCATTGTATGATCTTTTCTCTTAAGCCTTTAAGCTTTCCAAATAAGAGACTTAGCTCTGATACCAATTTCTAGAATTAATGGGAAGTGTGTACTAAGAGGGGAGGGGTGAATCAGTACCTCTAAAACTTTTATATCTTTTAACCTTTATCCTTTAGGTAATCAATTGTTTATCCAACCATTTGTTCTATGATATCTTGATGTAAGATTTATCAATTCATAAACTTAATCAAACATCTGAACATTCATAGAAACATTCATGAAAGTAATTGACACATAACACAAGATATGATAACGCAAAAAACTCATGTTAGGAAGTAAAAATTGCGGTGGGGATGGCACCCACAAATTCTTCACTATCTGCAGATTGGAAGGGGCCAGTTAAGGCTTATAATTTGATCACTTCTGATGATATACCCTATTAGGAGTATCTCTGGAGACCTGTTAAATTCTACTCTATTAAGAGCTTTAGAAACACTATTTAGTGTGCACTCAATTAAGAGATTTACAATTGGATGGTTAAATCCACCTTCCCTGAAAGGATTTTTATACTTTGCTTCACTTGTTAGAATGTAAGAAAATTACAATTTGACCTGGTGTATGTAATCTCCTATTGTTGATTACAGGTCCATTTAATATTACATGTATAAGTATATCACCTAATGTGATTGAATAATACCTCTGTTGCTCGGTAGCCTCTTTTCTTGGTTCTTGATAACCAAATTCACCTTTTGTTGTTCTGGTTCTTGAAACTTTCAGTCTAATCCATAGATGTGCTTGTAGGCTTCATTCATCCTCTCATCCATTCTCACATCATACATAATGAATGATTACAAAATCTATTTATAAGATAGATTGACCTAATCAAGTTTCACGTAAAACAATATTAACTCTAAGATCATAGGTTTACAACTTGACCTTGATCTCCTAGTCTATGTGTTTTAAATCAGTTAGATTGATTAAAACACTTACATTAATGTTTCTTGTCCCTAAAGAAATGGTTTTGAAAATAATTCAAGACTCTATAAATAGAATAGGACTATTTTATCAAACATGGAAGTCAGATCCACTTTTTGCGGGTTGTAACTGATTTTTGGTTTCTGTCAGTCAGTTATGCTCTTAAGTCAGTTAGACTGTCTCTCGGGGTTCCTTGCTTGAACTGTCTCTCAGGTTACTCTTTGACTATTCTCTTGGTTTGCACTATCTTCTGCTCATCAGGTTCCACTGTTGAGTTCCTCTTTATCGTTTCCACTTTGCATTTTCAGTTTACACACAAAATTGTGTCATCAATTTTCTTTGTACTTAGTAGTTTTCAATGATCTTTGATATTTGTATTTTCAGTTTTCTCTTTGTCTTGTCTTTCGGTGTATGTTTACCAAAAGTGTTCTTTGCATACTAATGGAAAAATAAAGTCATTAGTATTGCCCCCTTGGGAATGAAATTGAAAGGAGGGAAGGCACAAGCTTGATAGATTGAAAAAATATTGAGAAATTTTTGATACGAGCCTGTTTGAGGTCTGGTTGACCAAGTTTGACCAAGATTGACTTAAGTTGACATTTTGGATTGGAGAAGGAAATGCGCAAGAAATTTTATAAAAAGGAATCTCAAATTGGAATCATGTGAGGAAAGTGTTAACAATCAACTACATTTGTTAAAATAGGTTAAATTGCATTTTTGGGTATCAAAACATCACCAGATTTTGATTTCGGTCCCGAAAAATGAGATTCAGAGTAGGCCGATTAGCCAAGGGTGCAATTTTCGCGTCCATAGGAGCATTTTGAAAATTAGTTCAAATCTCTATATAAGGCCTAGAGGGGTCATTTTCAAATCATTTTCATCGTTCACCATTTGAGTTTTCGAGAAGCTTCTCTGAGCAAGAATTGTGGTCCCTGTGTCAACTCATCATTTTGAGTGCATGCGGAGGCATGGATGACCCTGAGATTATGCGCCACCTGTAAGTAGTCAATAAACTTCATCCTTGCATGTAAATTTTTCCTATTTTGGTCAATTTTTCCATCTTTTTGCACATTTTTGTCAACCATCCGCGGTTTGTCATACGATCGTTCAAAAGGGCTCGGACGACAATCTGCTAAAAATTCATGTCGTATGACAACATTAGTTTTTTCGCATGGGACAGACCCACTTGTCGCATGAAAAAATTCTTCAATGTCCCTTTTGTCACATCAGACCATTTAAATTGTCGTATCAAACTGATTTTTTGTCTGGCCTTTAATCCCATGTCATATGAACCTTGGGGCCAGTTTTGGTCTTTTCTACCTTTTGTTGTATGGGAAAAGAGACATTTTTGTTTTGATTTTATTGTCCAATTGCATTTTTCTCCTTTCTTAGTAGCATGTTTTTGAGCTCTTCTAATTATGTTTTAGTGATTTCACTTTGATTTAATGCTAATACTTATGTTGTTTTTGTTGTTTGTCTTCATCCAGGGAAGTTGCCTGACATACAATTTAGATATACCTATTCTACAACTATGCAATTAGTCTAAGGTTTGTTGGATGACCAAACAGGACATGTTTGAGCTTGTGATCTTTCCTAGTTATTGCAAATGCCTGATATCTGAGTGAACCATGAGATGTTGACTACGCTAGTGGAGAGATTCCATAGTGAGGACAACACATTTCATTTTCTAAAGGGGGAGATGACCACTACTCCTAAGGACATCTATAAGATTCTTTGGATTCCTTTTTCTAGAGTACATGTGGAGTATTATTCCACACCTTAAGCCAGTGTACTGGCACTAGCTCAAGTATTTCAGGATCTATTGATCATAGATTGATCCATCTCTTGGGATTCGTTGGTAGAGAGCTATGGAGAGAAGTTGCCTTTGGAGTGCGTTCTCACTAGATTCATTGGTTGCTTCCTCATGGCTGCTCGATCACGAAAGGGATTCTTGTGCAGTTGGGCTCAGATGCTAGAGAGATGGGTGACACATCCAGAGCAGCTTGGTTGGGGTCAGTGCCTCCTAGCACAAATGTATCATGAGATGCACAAGGTGACCTATAGGGGGATCCAAGGAATGGCTGTAGGGGTTGTGGTTTTATAGATATGGGCCTGGGAGCATCTCCCAGTTAGCATACCTATCATAGTAGATACATGATAGGGCAGACATCCCTATGTTTACAGGTATTCAGGTTTCATTACACACCCCTTTCTGGGAAAGATAAATTATTGGAGACGCCAGCTTGATGACTTGAGCCTGGTCACATGGAAGCCTTACTTGCAGGTAGAGGTCTGGGCTAAGTGGAGGATAGTCGAGAGAGATTTCTTTGTCTCACACCCACTGTTGGGCAAGACATCACTAGTGATAGAGAGATTTGTGTTGTCTTGAGTGTTAAGGTAGTATAGTTATATTCAGAGTGTCTCTACAGAGTACACTGCCTATGCTCAATTTTTGGATGAGGAGTGCAGAGGCTAGTCTCGCAAGTATGATTTTGTCTTGCACATTCTTCTTCTTCTTATTTTTTTTGTAGATATCTTGGATTTTTTAGATCATAGACCGAGCATTTGAAATTTTTTTATGCAGGCTATCTCTAGCATTATCTATACAAGAGTTGATTGAGCTCAACTGACTAGCATGGGAGTATCTGGAGGGAGTAGTAGATGTGGGGCTACTCTAGAGTATTGAGATCATCTATCTAGGTACCCTTTTCCTAAATTTATAGATCTGACAAAGACAGTGCCTAGGATCGATGAGCGTACCCCAGAGCAGACACCTGTGGCAGACACACGGATTGCTCCATAGAGAGAACCAAAAAGGGTACCCTAGAGACCACCACAGAGGACTCCTACTTAGCCAAGAGAAAGAGGAGAGGTCGGTCCTAGCACAAGTAGGACACCAGGGTTAGGGCAACAGAGAGATCGGGGGAGATGGGAACCCTAGGATAATTAGGAGGATAAGTCCCAGCTATAGAGATCATTGAGGAGGAGATGCCAAATGCACAGCCTAGCCTAGGTCTAGATGATGTAGTGAGAGGGTCCTGGCAGCGCCGAGAGCCATGAGAGGTTGTAGAGCAGGAGGGACCTGAGATAGAGGAGGGACCTCAGAGAGATCCATAGATAGCACATGATTTGATTAGGTCATTAAGGACACAACTGTGAGCCTCTCAGACACATCTAGTAGTAGTGCATGCACAACTTGTAGAGTGAGACTGGGTTATTGTAGGGCATGAGGCCAAAGTATAGGAATTAATCGAGGGATTTGCATTCAAGCATATATCTCTATAGAGAGATATTACACAGAAGACCAGTAGAGCTGCATATTATGTGGTTACCTATAGCGTTGTGGTTCCTATTGACCAACAGGTTTTTCTTTATTCACAGTATTTGACGCGATCTAAGGGAGAAGGCCCTCCACCTAGAGAAGATGCTCCTCCACGTCCACCTCCTAATGGTGGCAAGGGAGGAAGCGAGACTTGATCATCCCCTTCCTTGTCTTATCCTCTTCTGATTTTTGAGATCCATTTGATTGTATATGATTTATCTGTACTGAAGGTACACATTTTTGCTTGATATTTATGAGAGCACATATTTTTGTATACACTGAGATATTTGATATACATATATATGATGATCCATTTTTGGTGCTCAATATATTATCTTGTCTCTATATCTCTTATCATATCTCTTTTTGTTGTATGATATTTTGATATTATATGCTTTCTGAAGTGTAGATCGTGTATGTGTGATAATAGCTTAGCTCCATAAATGACAGATGTAGATTACACATGCTTTGTTTTATCTTATGTTGAATATATGTCATGCTCTTGTTCTTGTCACTGATCATTTGTGTGTAGATATGTAACCTTAAGGAGATGAAATGTAGTTGATTGCGTTAGCAAAGGATTTGAGGGAAGCAATTGTTAAAGGAATAGCTCCATGTTTATATTATTTGATGGAGTGTGTTATAATTCTATCATGCAAGCCTAGAAATTCAACCTACGACATGAGTCAAGTCACTAATTTCCTTAGTCACTATATTTTCATCATTTGGACATTTGGGATACCAAAGTCAATACAATCCTTACTGGTATCAACGGAAACATAAGGATATGAATACGACTCTTCATCGGATAGATGTGAGAAAAAATGTAAGCATCTAGGCACAAGAGGCGAGATGACCTGAACACTATTTCTAAATGATATAACAAGAGTACAACAGTATTGATGCATTCAAATCCAAGATAACCATGAGTGCGTTGTTGTTGAAACAAGTAGAATAATAGACAAGGAGATAGGACTAATAATGTAGAGGTGACAACAAGAAGTATGGACTTGGTCCTTTCCCTTCCTTGAGACACCCAGCTCAACTTATGCTTTCCTTGGATCCTTGTTCCCTCTTTACACAATTCCTTCTACCTATTCAAGGTGGTAGAACTACTTACTGACCTTTCCCAATTGAATACCATACAATTCAAGATCTTGTAATTTTGGGCTTTAGGGACACTAGCCCTATTTCAAGCCACAAACTAAAAGTCTTCACCAGTGACTTCAGAAACCCAAATTTTATATTAGGAAACATTCCTTATTTCATAAGGAATAAGAATCACCCTTTGGTTTGGTCCTCCAACTATTGTACAGTACCTATCTAGGACTGTCCTAGAATTCCTTGTAGGTCTAACCAAGTGGTTTTTTGGACTTAACTTTTCCTCTCGATCACATTTTAGAAAAATAAGGATATATTTAGATACCCATTTGGAAGTTATTTCAAACCCCAAAGCCCTATATTTCAACTCCACTCCAGAAACACCTAACACCAACCAAGTTCACAGACCTAATTAGCCAAATTAGGCTTGGATATCAAAGCAAGTACTATAAATTGGGTACATGGGATTGAAATAGTGCTTCAAACATCTTCAAATAACTCCCCACAACTCAAATCCACTCTTATTTCACTCAACTAGACTATCTATTTAACATAACACTTCATTCATCTTCGCTCTGGGCTGAATACATTGAGATATTCAACCTAGGGCTTGATGCATGAGGGATTTACCCTTCGATCCATCTTCTGAGTTTTTAGAATCCTTAAAAATACCATCCTAACATGAATTTTCTAGGATCTTAGTGAATTCAACTAGACAGAATGCAAGTTAGGACTCCATTAGTGAAATGTGCTTCTAACAAGCCTCTTTTTGGACTATTTTTTGGAAAACTGAATCAAAAACACCTCAAACCAAAACTAAATAAATTAAAACCAATTGGAAAGTAATGATAACATAGAGTGCCTTAAAAACATTAAATTGGTTCTCAAATATCACACCAGCCACAACCGTACAACTCAGAAATGCTCAGAAAAACTCTTCATCTTCCATTCCAAATGCATCAAAACTTCAATACAGAACTTCTAACCATCTTGGTTTGAAGTAAGCACTTAAAAAAACTTCATATGTGAATTCAAATTGAACCAAAATTCCCTATGACTATTGGGCTTCCATCTTGCAGCTCTCGAACAAATTTTGGAAGTTGCATGAGAAACATTTTGACAACTTTTACAACATTTGGCAAAATCTTGTCTTTTTGCACTCAACGAATTTTTGGATTAAATCCAAACCTATCAAATTGACATAATATGACCAAAATGACATGGATCCAAAGAATTTAACACTAAGGAATCCTAAAAACATAAAATCATACTTAAAGCAACTTAAGCCTAACCAGATGATCCAAATGGACTAAGGCATCTCTAGGTTTATAAGATTGCCTAAGAGATCCTTGACCATACACATGGATCCACAACCAAAATAAGATAATCCTCTAAGATCAATCCATTTATTACAAACTCAAATCTTGCAAAGTGACAGTCAATCAGTGATAGTCATGGGTGTACTGCACCATACTCCCTAAGATAAAATTAAATCAAGTCCCTTAAGTTGGGAGATCTTTTAGATTGAAACTAGTATTCTTGATATCTTCAAGTGTCAACCAAGTAGCATCCTCTACTAAGTGGTGTTTCCATTTGACTAGGTATTCATAGAAAGTAGACCTCCTATTTTTTTTGGATATCCTCTTGTCCAGTATACAGTCAATCTCTTGTGTGGTGGTTTAGGTAGATCTTGTAGCTCCTTGTCCTATGGTAGATCTTGAGCATCTGCAATGGAGGCATTAGTAACATGACCTTTGTATGGATATAGGTCAGCTACATTGAAAATGGGGGATAAACCAATGCTTGAAGTTAATTCAATTCTATATGCATTATTTCCACATTTCTTCAAGATTCTAAAGGGGCCAATCTTTTTCATCATCAGCTTGGTGTACTTTTCCTTGGGTACTCCTTCTTTCTTCAGGTGAACCATAACCATGTCTCCAACCTTGAAGTGGACATCTCTCCTCTTGACATCTTCTATTTGTTTATACTTCTCAGAGGTTTGTTGCAGTCTTTCTTTCACTTGTTGATGAATGTTCTTCATTACCTCTGCAAAATCCTTAGCTTGGGCACTCCTTTGGCCAAAATTATGGATGTTTCTTAGTTCCAAGACACCCCTAGGGTGGGATCCATAGACAATTTGGAAAGGACTGAGTCCTGGACTTCTATTGACAGAATCATTATAGGAGAACTCAGCTTGTGGAAGGATTGAGTCCCATGCCACTCCATCTTAGCAAGTTTTCCAAAGATCTTTTGATGACTTCAGTTTGTCCATCTGATTGAGGGTGGTAAGTAGATGACATAGCTAGGTTTGTTCCAAGTCTCTTCCACAAGGTATGCCAAAAATATCCCAAAAACCTACGGTCTCTGTCTGAAACAATGGTGAGTGGTAAACCATGGAGTCTTATAATCCCCTTGAAGAATAGCCCTGCAATACTTGAGGCATCATGTGTAGTCTTATAAGGTAGGAAGTGTTCCATCTTGGAGAAATTGTCTACAACCACATAAACACTATCATAGCATGCCTTTCTCCTTGGGAGACCCAATACAAAATCCATGTTGATGAAGTCCCAAGGTTTGTTAGGAATGGGTAATGGTGTGTACAAGCCTGCATTTGAACTGGTACCTTTAGCTTTTTGACAAATTAGACAAAAATCCACAAATATCCTTATTTCAGTCTACGTCTTGGGCCACAAGTAGAATCTTCTTACTAGCTCAAGTGTCTTGTCAAGACCAAAGTGGCCTGATAGACATCCACAATGTTTCTCTTTTATGATGTTCTCCCCCATAGAACAATCAGGGATGCACAATTGACTCTCTTTGAACAACAATCCTTCTTGAATCATATATTCTGCAAACTCAGTGTGATATCTATCTCCTAGTTCCAAAAAAACTTTATAAATTTCTTTGAAGTCTTCATCATTGGGATACATGTCCTTGAGGACAAAGATGCCTACACTTTCCAAGGTCACTTCTTGTATAGCCAAATTCCTTCTTCTCAATGCATCAACTACCTTATTTGATACCCCCTTCTTGTGTTTTATGGTGAAAGTGAATTCTTGCAAGTACTCCATCCACTTGAGGTGTCTATGGTTTAGCTTCTCCTTCCTGTTAAGAAAACTCAATGCATGATTGTCAGTATATACAATAAATTCCTTTGGCAATAAGTAATGCCTCCATTTTCTCAGTGATTGGACCATAACATACATATCCAAATCATATGTACAGTAATTTTTCTTAGCTTCATTAAGCTTTTCACTAAATAATGCCAGAGGCCTCCCTTCTTGACTGAGAACACCCCTAATATCTCTCTTACTAGCATCACATTCAATGGTGAACACCATATGGAAATTAGGTAGTGTTAATATAGGTTGTTGAGAGACCCTTGTCTTCAGATATTCAAAGGACTTGTCTGTAGCATCAGTCCATACAAACTTGCATTTTCTTCCCCCTTTGATAGTATCTATCATTGGTGCACTCACCCCACTAAAATTATTCACAAATTTCCTATAGAAGCTAGCTAGCCCATGGAAAATTTTGACCTCGCTGAAAGATTTTCGAGTGGGCCGATTCAGCATGGCTTCAACCTTGGAAGGATCCATTTTCAAATTACCCTTCGAGATGAAAAAGCCAAGAAATATCAGTTCTTCTTGCATAAACACACATTTTTCCAAATTTATCCTCAACTTTTCTTCATGTAGCCTCTTCATTACCATATCTAGATGTATCAAATGCTCATCTTTATCTTTGCTAAAGATCAATATGTCATCTAAGTAAACAACAACAAAGTGATTTATGAAAGGCTTAAGGACCTCATTCATCAATCTCATAAAAGTATTAGGAGAATTAGAGAGGCCAAAGGGCATCACTACCCATTCAAACAACCCCTCATTGGTTTTTAAAGTTGTCTTCCACTCATCCCCTTCTTTGATCCTAATTTGATGATACCCATTCTTTAGATCAATTTTTGAGTAATATTTTTCTCCTCCTAGACAGTCCATGAGATCTTCTATCCTTGGCATAGGAAACCTATATCTGATGGTTATCCTATTGATGGATCTAGAGTCAGTACATAGCCTCCATGTACCCTCCTTAGGTGTTAGGACTATAGGGACTGCACAAGGGCTTATGCTCTTCCTAATGAAGTCTTTCTCCATCAATTCTTGAATCTGTCTCGAAAATTCTACATTTTCGTTAGGGGTCAACTTGTAAGCAGCCTTATTTAGCAAGGTAGAACTAGGTATGAGGTTTATACAGTGGCTAATATCTCTCTGTAGTGGAAAAAAATTAGTACTCTTGTCTACAACTACTCCTTTGTATTTGTTCAATAAATCTTGTACTTATTTGGGGCCAACACTTCTCTAAGGTTCTTGACTTTTTGGTATCCTTTTAGACTTTGTTTTGGGTTTTACTATGATGGAAAAACAAGGTGTGCCTCTTTCCTTAAAGGCTTTCAAAAATTCCTTCTCTCCCACTAAGGTAACATTATTTGTTAAAGCTCTGTCTTTCTCAGAATCAGGGAGGGGTGTCATAGTGTAACTAATCCCATTCTTAGTTAAGGTATACACATTTTTCTTACCCCCATGTTGAGAATCAACATATATTGCCAAGGTCTTCCCAGGAGAAGGTTACATGTATCCATATTCACAACTTCACACAATACTTTATCTTTGTATTCTCCTACTTGAAATTCTACCCAACATTGCTTATCTACCAAAGTTTATTGATCTTTATTAAGCCAAGCTACTTTATAAGGGCTTGGGTGGGGTATTTTCTTCAAACCAATCTTATCTATCATTGCATTAGAAACTAGATTCTCTATAGAACCAAAATCAACATAACTTTTCAAATCTTACCAAGTACCTTGCAGTGAGTTCTGAATAGACTCTTCCTTTGTGGGGGTTCCTTGGGAGTTGACACATCCAAGAGTGTTCTATTGAACATTATGCACTCTCCTTGCTCAGGGTCTACAAGTCTAGATGTAGTGGTGTGATCGGAAGTCATTCTTTAACATTCCTCATCTTGGGTGAGTTGGACTCTCTTATCTCATCCTAATGTACTGGCCTTGTTTGGGCATCTAAAATATTGGTGACCAATCTGATTGCAGGAGAAACACTTTCCAGTGAACATAGAGGTACTTCTACCTCCTGACCTTCCTCTGCTATTGCCTCTACCCCCTCTAAAATTACCTTTTTGATTCTTCTCTCTATCATACTCTTGGTGATTGGATTCTCCTTGTGGTCTTGGAGATGATCCTCTTCCTTGAAACCTTCCTCTACCTCTAAAACCATTTCCCCTTCCTCTATTATTTTTTTCTCCTCTCCTCCTTTGTTTCTCTTCAATCTTCATAGCCATCTAATAGCACTGGTGTATAGATTGGGGACAAAAAAAACTTAGTTCATCCTGAATACTGTACTTAAGCCCATTTATGTATCTAGCAAGTTTTTGTTTCTCACTTTCAGGGGTCTTTGTCTTCATTGAGATCTTGTGGAATTAATCAGTGTAAGATCCCACATCAAGATCCTTCTGCTTCAAATTTTGTAACTTCTTATGTAGAGTTACCTCATAATCTTCAGGAACAAATTATTTCTTGATTTCTCTCAACATCTTCTTCCATGTGGTTATAGGGTCTTTTTCTTTCTCTACTCTCTCCCTTTGTAGGAAGTTCAACCAACTTAGTGCAGGTCCTTTCATTTTGGACTTGGAAATCTTTGTTCTCTATGAGATAGGGATATCCTCACACTCAAAATTATTTTCTAGGGCCTCTACCCAATCCATGCATTCCTCAGGGTACATCTTTCCCATAAACATTGGTAGGTCTAGTTTGTTATCTCTCCTGCCCACTCTCTCAAAATCTTCTAAGATCATTTTCTCTTCTAGCACCCTTATCCTCTCTATTTCAGTCTCTTCTTCTTCTTCTTCTTCTTCTTCTTCTTCTTGGTCTGACTCTGAATCATCGCCCACTTGTCTAAGAACTCTTCAATTTCTCTATTTCTTCTTCCATCTTCTTGTTCTTAGCTGCTTTCTCCCTCACAATCTTGGCTAGCTACATGTTGGTGACCCTCAAAGGGATCTCTCCATCAAAATCATCAACTTTCTCTATCATTCTTTCTCCTAAGAGATTTTCTTGGCTCTGATACCACCTAATGCAGAGGTGACATCAAGAAGTGTAGACTCGGTCCTTTCCCTTCCTTGAGAAACCCAACTCAACTTATGCTTTACTTGGATCCTTGATCCCTATTTACACAATGCCTTCTACCTATTCAAGGTGGTAGAACTACTTACTGACCTTTCCCAATTGAATACCATCCAATTCAAGATCTTGCAATTTTGGGCTTTAGGGACACTAGCCCTATTTCCAGCCACAAAATAGAAGTATTCACTAGTGACTTCACCAGCCCCAATTTTATATTGGGACACCTTCCTTGTTTCATAAGGACTAAGAATCACCCTTTGGTTTGGTTCTCCAACTATCGTACCGTACCTATCTAGGACTGTCCTAAAATTCCTTGTAGGTTTATCCAAGTGTTTTTTTGGACTTAACTTTTCCTCCCAATCACCTTTTAGAAAAATAAGGATATATCTATATACCCTTTTGGAAGTTATGTTAAACCCCAAAGCCCTAGATTTCAACTCCACTCCAGCAACACCTAACACCCACCAAGTTCACAAACCTAATTGGCCAAATTAGGCTTGGATATCAAAGAAAGTACTAGAAATTGGGTACATGGGATTGAAACAGTGCTTCATACCTCTTCAAATAACTCCCCACAACTCAAATCCACTCTTAGTTCACTCAACTAGAATATCTATTTAACATAACCCTTCATTCCTCTTCGTTCTAGGCTGAATCATTGAGATATTCAACCTAGAGCTTGATGCATGAGGGATTTACCCTTCAAGACATCTTTTGAGCTTTTAGAATCCTTAAATATACCATCCTAACTTGAATTTTTGAGGATCTTAGTGAATTCCACCAGAAAAAATGCAAGTTAGGACTCCATTAGTGAAATGTGCTTCCAACAAGCCTCTTTCTAGACTATTTTTTGGAAAACTGAATCAAAAAAACCTCAAAACAAAAATAATTAACTTAAAACCAATTGGAAAGTAATGATAACATAGAGGTCCTTCAAAAAACTAACTTTCTTCTCAAATATTACACTAGACATGGTCGTACAACTCATAAATACTCAGAAAACTCTTCATCTTCCATTCCAAATGCATCAAAACTTCCATACAGAATTTCTAACCATATTGGTTCAAAGTAAGCACTTAGAACACTTAATATGTGAATTAAAATAAATCCAAAACACCCTATGACTATTGATCTTCCATCTTGTAACTCTTGAGAGACTTTTGGAAGTTGCATGAGCAACATTTTGACAACTTTTGCAACATTTGGCAAAATCTTGTCTTTTTGCACTCGGAGACTTTTTAGATTGAATCCAAACCTATCAAATTGACATAATATGACCAAAATGACATGGATCCAAATAATTTAACACCAAGGGCTCCTAAAAAAATAAAATCATACTTAAAGCAACTTAAGCCTAACCAGGTGATCCAAATGGACTAAGGCATCTCTAGGCTCATAAGATTGCCTAAGAGATCATTGACCACACACATGGATCCACAAACAAAATAGGATAATCCTCTAAGATCAATCTATTTATTACAAACTCAAATCTTGCAAAGTGACAGTCAATCAGTGGCAATCATGGGTGCACCAATGAACCAACCTCACCTCATGGTGCAAGAGAGTAGGATCGAGGGATGTGTGGCTGATCCACCTGAATGTGGAAGATCTTATCACATACACCATATTATCTTAACATAAGGATCATTGGAACTACACCAACAAGTAGAAATAAAAGAAAACATAGGAAATCATTGATAACAGACAACATACAAGAAAATTGTCAGCAATCATTCAGTCTGTTTAACTTGTTGATGCGGGTGTTGAGAAACACCATCATGTTTTTTGTTATGTGTTATTGAGTGTATGTTATCTGATGTTGTATTGAAAAACACAAGTTTTTCTGAAATAGAGTGTTGAGAAACACTGGTGATTAATGTGTTGAGAAACACCAGTGCGTCAGTGGAAAACTATCCAGAGAAGGAGACCAATTGTGAGGAATTGACAGGTCGACTGACATGATGTTGAAGAATAGGAGGCCTATACAAGACCTAAAATATGGCTTCAATCATGAGGAATAGATTTATGTGATAACTTAGAAGAGCATGAAGGTCATCCCATAGATGAGATGGGCCATACACATTGATAGATGGAGCACTGACTTACAAGTGGCACTTGTTGCCAGGTTTTCACCACTTGGCAGAGACTTTATTTTTTCTACTAGAGTGCCTATTTTCAGGTTTTCACCAAGGCACTTTTTTTTCTTGATTTTTCAATTTTTTGTATTTTTCACTTTTTTATTTATTTTTTCTTTCTTTTTCTTCTTTTTTGATTTTTTGATTGACTCATCAAGGTGCCTGTTTGCTAGGTTTTCATCAAGGTGGTCATTTTTTTCAATACTTTTTTCCAAATGTTTGTTTATCTTTTGATCTTTTTGCTATTTTTTCAGGATCATAGATATGTACATGTTGCTGACCAGTGAGAATGCTCAAGCATAGAACTTCTTTAGGTAGCGAGTATTGGTGGGATCAGTAAAGGTATCCCCCTCTAGAGTTGACAATTGATAGGCCCCAGAGCCAAATGTCATGGTGATCACAAAGGGACCCATCTAGTTAGGTTCAAACTTCCCCTTTTGTTCATGATGTTGTTGGTTCCTTGGATTTTCTTTAAGCACAAGATCTCTAACCTAGAATTCTATATGTCTCACTTTCTTTTTGTAGCTTCGAGACATTCTCTTTTTATAGACCCTCAAATGGTCGAATTCTAATTTTTTGCGTTCATTAAGTAATTCTAGCTCCTGGATTCTAGCAATCCAATAATCTTCATCAGTAATGAGTCCATGCAAATTGACTCAGAGCGATGGTATTTCTACCTCAATGGGAAATACATCTTTTTCACCATATACCAAAGAAAATGGTGTTTCCCCTTTAGGTGTTCTAATACTGGTTCTATAAGGCCATAAGGTTGGATTGAGTTGAAGGTGCCAGTCCTTCCCAGTCTTACTCATTGTTCTATGCAAGATCTTCAATATTTTTTTGTTGGAGGCCTCAACCTATCCATTCCATTGAGGGTAGTAAGTAGAAGAAAAGTGTTGGGTGATTTTAAACTTGTCACAAAGTTCATCCATGTCTTTATTCTTGAATCTCCCCCCATTGTTTGTCAGAATGGATGCAAGGATTCCATATCTAAAGATAATGTAATTGAGGATAAACATAAACACTTGCTTGCTTGTGGCTTTAATCAAAGGGACTTCTTCAACCCACTTTGTGAAGTATTCAATGGAAGTTATGATAAATATGTGTCCACTAGAGGACGGGGGATAAATCTGCCCAATCAGATCAAAGGCCCATTGCTGAAATGGCTAGTGAGTAATAAAAGGTAATAGCTCACGTGCATGAGAATGAATCAAGTTACCGTGATTTTGGCATTTTTTGCATGTTTTGGACAAATGTATGGCATCCTTTTCCATAGAGGTCTGGTAGTACCCTTCCCATAGGAGTTTCTTAGCCAATGAAAGGCCATTCGAATGAGATCCATAGACACCTTCATGGACTTCCTCTAGTGCGTGCTTAGACTCATCATGTTCTAGACACCTAAAGAGAGTACCACTAAGACCTCTTCTATACAATTTGTCATCCATAATCAGGTAACGAGATGCATTCCTTATAATATTTCACTTTTCATTTTTAGAGAGGTCATTGGCAAGGTTTGATTATGGAGGTAAGAGTAGATATGAGAATAACGGGAAGAATTAGTACCCACTAGGGAGCACACGACTTGAGATTCTAGGGAATCATAGGCAGGGAAGAGGAGTTCTTCCACCAGGAAGTCATAGTGAAAGTGATGTTCTTCAATTTGCAACATGGAGGCCAAGGTGGCCATAGCATTGATTGCTTTGTTTGCTGCTCTTGGTATTTGTTGAAAAGTAACAAATACAAAATATTTCTTAAGATCATCAATCATCCTTTTATATGGAAGAAAATTATCATCCTTTGTTTGATACTGGTTATTGACTTGGTTGATTACCATCTGTGAGTCACTGTAGATGTTTAATTTAGTGATTTTCTATTCAATAGCCATCTTTAACTTGTTTAATAAAGCTTCATATTCTGCAATGTTATTAGTGCAAGGGAACATCATTTTATAAGCTTTCAGGATCTTGTATCCTTGTGGTGTGATAAAAAGGGTTTCAACACCAGCTCCTTGCTGTGAAAAAGATCCATCAAAGAACATTTTCTAGGTATGCTCCATGAGATGTAAAATGGCTTCATCAGGGAATTCTATCAATAGTGGTCGTGTATCTTGTAAAGGAGCATCTGCTAGGTGATTAACAATAACCTATCCTTTGATTGCTTTTTTGTCAATGTATTCAATGTCAAATTCACTTAGGATTATAACCCACTTAACCAACCTTCCAATGAGAGTTGCCTTGCTTAACAGGTACTTGAGAGGATCTATTTTAGCAATTAACTTAACAGAGTGTGCCAACATGTAGTGTCTTAATTTTTGAGAAGCAAAAACTACAGCAAGGTAGGCTTTTTCAACAATAGTATAATTATTCTCATATGACACCATGGTTCTGCTTATATAATATATGGCTCTTTATTTTCCTATTTCATCCCATTGCGCTAGAAAATCTCCCAGGGATGTGTCGGTAGCTGAAATGTAGAGGAGAAGATGCTTTTCTGGTATTGGTTCCATCATTATAGGTGGATTAGCCAGATATTCCTTGATTTTCTGGAAATGTTTTTCACACCCTTCATCCCATTTGAATTTAACTCCTTTGTGTAGTGTTCTTGTAAAAGGTTGTGCCTTATTTTCAAGTTAGGATATAAACCTTTTAATAGATTAGAGTTGACCTTGCGGAGTCCTAACTTGACTAATATTGTGAGGAGGTTGCATGTCCATTATTACCTCTACCTTTTCAAGATCAATCTCAATTCCGTTTGTTGAAACAATGTATCCCAACAGTTTACTAGAAGTTACACCAAAAAAACACTTTTTAGGATTTAGTCTAAGCTTGAATTGTTCCATTCGGTCTAGAATCCTTTCTAAATCCTCTAGATGAGTAACTCTTCTTGCTAACTTTTCCAGGGTGTCATCTACATAGTCTTCAATGTTTTTGTGCATCATATCATGAAATATAGTAGTCATAGCTCATTGGTATGTTGATCCAGCATTTTTTAGGCCAAAAGGCATGAAGTACCAACAAAACGTGCCCTAAGCGTAGGTGAAAGTGGTCTTCTCTTGATCTTTAGGAGCTATTCTTATCTAGTTGTAACCAAAAAATCCATCCATTAGTGAGTACATCTCATAACCAACTGTGAGGTCCAGAATCATGTTAATAGTAGGCAATGGAAAGTAATCCTTAGGACAAGCCTTGTTTAAATCCCTGAAGTATGTGCAAACTTGACTGGACTTATCATGTTTATTCATAGGGACAATGTTAGAAATCCAATCAGTGTATGTTATGGCACAAATGAATTTATCCTTCAGTAGCTTCTCTAATTCTTCTTTGACTAATAGTGCCACATAAGGATTCATTTTGTGAAGCTTTTGCTCGACTAGCTTAATTCCTAGAGAAATTGACAAATGATGCATAATCAAGTCTATGTCTAGTCCTGGCATGTCTGAATAGGACCAAGCAAATTTGATTTTCTTTTTCATGAAGAATTGGACAAATTCTTTCTTTTCTTTCTCAAACAGAGATTGTGCTAGGTAGATTAATTGAGGTGCCTCTGTTGTTCCCAAATTTATTGCTTTTATTGGTTCTATCAATACTGATGATCTTTCCTGAAGGTGATTAGGAAGGAGATCAAGTTCTCCATCCTCTGGTGCCTTGGAGAGGTTTTCACCATTGGATACACCTTTTGTTTTTACTATTTTTGGTTCTGATACTGCCACAAAGTGGTTTTCACCATCAGACCTTTTATTATTTTTATCTTTTCTCTTTAGGCTGAGGAACTTGATGTCCCCCTCTATCATGTTTATGCTCATTGCACTGGTGGAAGAGGTGAAGGGTTCGATGACATTCGAGTAGCAGGCTAAGGTGTAGTCATTAGGAGAAAAAATTAGGTTCAAGGGTTCATTTGGGTTCCATTCAATGAGCTCAGGATGAACAAGAGGTAGAGACCCAACAGGTTCAAAGGATAGAACTGAGTTATCTGGATCAAGGTCTTCAATAGCTAAGAGAAGATATGTGATGGCACTCTCTAAAGGAATTCCTATACTATGATTTTCCCTAACACTTCTAGTGGAGTCATTGTTGGTAGTATAGGGATTCAATCCATTTGACCTAGTATTAACGTCCTCTCGTGCTTCTTGAGAAGCCATGCATTCTAGGGAAACACTCATTGGCATAACCTGGATTCTTGAGGATGGGATACATGGGCGAGGAGCCATGTCTAGTCTTTGGAGATCTTGAAGATCCTAAGTTTCTAATTCTTCTTCTTCTTCCACTTCATGATCCCATTGTTGCCATTATTCATTGGTGAAATCATATATGTAACCAGTGGATGCAAGACCACTTCTATTGTTGGTTGATGCAACGGCATGGCTAGAGCGTCAATTGGAATCATAGTCCTAAGTAGAGGATGCGAGAGCATTCTGAGGTTCTCTCCCAAAATTCTAGTTTGTGTTAGGTAGAAGAGGCAACCTTCCCTCCTCTTTGGAAGAATAGTCATCATCGGTAATAAGGATGGGTTCAGGTTTGGGATGTTCACTTAGAGGTCCATCAATGCAAAGACTTTCTCCACATAGGACATGAGGTGCAAACTTGTGAACTACATCCACTTCAATATCCATGGTAGCATCAGAGAAGGAATCCCACTCATACTCATTGGAGTCAGTTTCAATCGAGTGAGGTAAGTCTAATACATTTGTAGGAGAAACAATTTTCCCCCAGTTAGGATGTTGATCCTGTGAAGTATTATCTTGTCCATAATCAAATTGAATAGGAGCATGATCTCTATTTTCCAAATAGAGAGAGAGAGTCCTTGGGACATTGAGATAGTTGTTGTGTTCATGTTGCTGATTTGTTCCACACTCAATAGAATCATCCTCTGACTTTTGAGAGGCACGAGGAGAAGCCTCCTCAACAACGTGTACCCTATTATTTGAGAAATGCGATAAGTCAAGGATATGTGAGGTGAAGACAAGATACCCCCAGTTAGGATGTCTATCTTCTATTTCTAAGTGCATGTCTGACTCTTGAGTTTATATCTCTGTCACATTTGTTGAAGCACTAGACCCATTTGGTTCAAAGGAAGCTCTATGAAATGATGGAATGTAAGGTTCCCCTAATATGTTGGATTTTCCATGGTGGCATGCATCAATTGTTCAAAAGGGAAAGGAGTATTATTGGTCTCATCTTTAGTTTTTGTATCATATGCATCTACGTGAGAGCTACTAGGATGGTCATTATTAGGAGAAGGATACATCTTCTTCTCATGGTACCCCAAGCCAGTCCTGTCTATGGGACTTTGAAATTCAGAATGAAGGGGTTCTATAAGACCTTTGTCTTTTCCCAAGGGTCCTTTCCCTTTGTATCCCATTTGTTTCATTATTTGATATCCTTTCCTGTACTTATGTGGGCAAATTTCCACATCTTTTACTTTTTTATCTTTCTCTTCATCCTTGTAAATCCATGCAAGTATAGCTTTCTCTTCATTCTCTTCTGAAAGAGACACATGTGCCTTTACCATTCTAGTTCCCTCATGTATTTCTACTTGTTGACCATTTGAAGGTGGGAAGGATGAGGGTGGCATACCATAAGGTCTATGAGATGTAGGAAGAGAAGTCAATTGATATTCTCCCATGCTTGTGTTATTGATCTTAAATTTTTCCTCAAAGCTTTTTATTAGTGCCTTTTGAGCTATTTCAAAAGTTTGTGATGCCTCGTTGTGAGTGTTAGAATATGTAATCTTTCCTTGGTGAAATATATTATAAACCAAGGTAGTTTAGTTTATTTATTATGTAAGTAGGAGATTCCTATAGAATCCCTACATGAACACATGTCCTCTTGTCCATATG
>MU225172.1:1284979-1298328 GCA_018584345.1 Thuja plicata | reverse complement strand
TTCAAAAACATTGTCTCATATTGTATGGTGCATGCTTCTAGATTTGGTTACTTCATGGTATGCATTTCCTCACTTTGCTCATTAGATTAAACAATATCTTTTATGCTCTTTCTTATCATTTCTTACAGTGAGGAACCATACTGTCAGCTTGTTTCAAAGTGTTACAAGAGTAGGCACTGTCAACTGGAATAAACACTTCTACCCCATTGTATTAAAATTTAACACATTGATGATAAGTGGAGGGGACTATGTGCATGTCATGGATCCATGGTCTTCCTAGCAATATATTATATGTGAGATGCAAGTCAAGCACTTGACAGGTGACATTTCTTTCAATAGGGCCCACTCTGATAGGTAGCACCACTAGTCATTTTGATGATCTATCTTCCTCATCATATCCTTTAATAGTGATCTTCTTTCGAGGATCAATGGTATGTTCAGAAAATCCTAGTGTTGTGACTATCTTGAGAGTGTAGATATTCAAACTAGTGCCTGCATCTATCAAAACACGCCTAACCCAGATTTTGTGGATCAAGACCTCTATGTGCAGAGGTTGATTGTGTGGGTGACTAAGGGCTTTGTCATCTTCTTTTGAGAAAGATAGATAATGAGGGGACGTCAAATGATTTATCATGATCTGGAATCGACCAACATCAAGGTCTTTGGGAACATTAGTTTCCACAAGTGCAATCTCAAGAATTTCCTTATGTGATGGTGACAATTTTAGCAATTCTAGGATAGAGATCTGAGCAGGAGTTCATTGTAACTGATCAACCAGATTGTAATTTGTAGTAACTTGCTTTGATGATGAAGCTTTGTCTATTGGTGCAATGGTTTTATTAGGTGTAGATGTCACCCCTTTAAGAGTGACCTTGGATTGATCTCTAGTGACGACGTTGGCAGAATCAGTTTCTTTATCCTTAATAATGATGACATTGATTAATCTATTAGAAGGTTTGAGCATGTGTATTACATTATCAATATTGGTATAAGTATGATTCACCATGGTTCCTGGGGTTTTCTAGGATTGTCCTTTCTCATAAGATGGCAAGGGTTTCTTGAAGGCTTTATGGTCATCATTTGACACATGAGTACCAACCGTGATGGTCTTATTATCGATGAGATCTTGTATCACATGTTTTAGCTTCATACAATCATTTGTCAAATGTCCTTTATTCTTATGAAACTCATAGTAGTGATTGTTATTCCACCATTTAGGTTTTACATCAGGTTCCCATGGTTTCAAGTCAGGAATCTTGATGATCTTGTTAGCAACCAATGTTTTCAACGCATCTTCCAACGGTTCTCCAAGAGGAGTGAAATTTTGCTTGGGTCATGTCATCCAAGGTGCCTTATCTTTCTGAGAGTCTTCGGTGTTCTTAGGAGCATTGGGAGTAACCAAATTATTCCTAGCACCCTGTATACTATTAGTAAGGTTAAATACTGGCTCATTAGGTTTGAACTCAGGTGAGTCAACTACACCATTGTTAACCACATTACAATTCTTATTCTAGTATTTACTCTTGTCCTTGTTATTCCATTGTTAAAAAATTTAGTATCTTTGTTCAAGGTTGGATCCCCTTTCCTTATGAGAACATCTTCTATTTTCATAGCATTGTCAACTAAGTCACTAAAAGAGGTGTGTTTTTGCATCTGTGCTACATAATTCATCTCAAGAACTAGGTTGTTGATGAAGATGTCAATCTTTTCTGGTTCAGGTATTTGTCTAAGGTATCTTGAAAATATATTTCTCCACCTCTAGAAGAATTTAACAAGCGATTCACCAATGTGTTTCTTAGTGTTGCATAGATTTAGCATCGTAACCATGTGTAGGATGTTGTATGAGTAGTGTTGAATGAACCTTTGTACAAGCTCATCGAATGTCTAAATACCAAGTGTGAGCTTTGTGAGCCATTCCAAAGCTTGGCCACTGAGACTTCATGGAAATAGTCTCATTAGATATGTCTTCTCATGCATAAAATCCATATTAAGAGCACATAATTATCTTACGTGATCTTGAGGATCACCTTCCCCATTGTATTTATCATACTTTTGAATTTCAACCTTTGGGGGAAAAGGTGGCATGTGCAAGTTTTTAGAGAAGGGGAAGAGAAATATAGACTCCAATGAGTACTTCCTAGGAGGTTGTTCCTTCACTTTCTTGAGTTCCCTCAACTCGCATCTCATGTCTTGTAGTTGTTGGTTGAGAATCCTAATAGGTGACTCCTCTTCTTGTTGTATGAGGCCCTCAATGTCAAAATCAGGTGGAAGCTTAAAACCTTTTGACGCAAGATGCATGAAGTACTTGTCTTTGTCCAATTGCATGAGAGTGTGCATTATTTTTTGAAAGTGTTTATCTTTTTGGAACTTCCTAATTTCTTCAGAACTGGGCTCTTCTATGGAGGAAGAAGCACTGGTATGTTGACTCTAGTGGTCATGTTGGGACCCCCAATCGTAAGCTGACATGGTTGATGTGTTGTGTGCAACCAAGGTTGATGAGTCAAACAAGGGTACTTCCTGTTGTAGGACCGAAGTGTCCTTTTGTGAGATCTCAAAATCTGTTTTGGCTTTCTGACAAGAAGGTAGTCCTTGAGCAAAGTCGTCAATAGCTTTTCCCTTGGAATCGAGATCAGATTTTTGACTTCTCGTTTGGACCAAATACAAAAAGTTGTGACTAACATCTCTAGAGGATCAAGTTATCAAGTCAATGTCAAAGCTTCAAAGATTTTTTTGATGGAGAAAAAGACTAGTTGTTGAACTTGTACAAGGTATCATGCATTTCAGGTCTGAATACCTACTAGATGACACTTGTGATAAAGTTGCTAAGTAACCAAGAGAAAAGAGGAAATGTGATCTACAAAATTGTGAGAAGCTAGGACAAAATACAATGATGAATATAACCACCAAATTTGAAAGTTGGGAAAGACTATGACAAAGTATGATAATTGTTGTTGCAAGGGTGTGACCAAATGATAAAGATCTCAAGACCAGACTGATTTCAACTTAGATCCCATAGGACAATTCATAAGTTCCCATACGACAATACACTGGTCCTCATATGAGTTTCTTCCCTCTAGGTGTTCTTTCATATGACAAATGTAATGGCATGAAATGAGAAAAGATTCTGGAATAGTTTGCCACTTGTGCATGAAATATTTCAGACAAGGTTGTCTAATTTTTGAGGTAAAAATATTGACGTTTGTTGTTTTATATTGTCAAAGTGTTCTTGTTTGTAGGATATGTCAAGTTTCAAGGTGTAAAAGCACATCAAGCACAAGGAGTGAAGAACCAAACACTTTCTACTCTATAGTCAAATTGGCTTAGTATCACAATCTTTGCTCACGCTTGATATTCCTTCACCTCACACAAAGTGATATTGGCTTTTTTCAGGACTATGCACATTGTGGGTTTTGGAAAGAGACTCAATGCTCGAATCGCATAAGCTCCCCCATGCCACATTCATGCTTTAAAGCGTCCTTGGAAATACATATGTTGGGTATAAAACCTTGGGGTGATACGGGTAAAGTCCACTTGGATCAATCCTTGCACAAAGATTATGATACTTTTAGAGGTAGATCGGGTAGCCTCTATCTAAAAAGTGTCTAGTAAGTTCATCCGTTCATGACTACCCCTTGTATTTTTGCAAGAAAAATTAAGCCATATAGCCCTACAAGCACCCAAAATGTATAGTCTTGTATGCAAGATTCAGACCACTTGACCCTACACAAGTTGAATGTATCTCCCTTGTAGTCTTGTAAACAAGATTAAGACTAAGAATGGCCCTACAAGCGCCCACTCAAATGTATTTCTCACTTAGCAAGATTGAGGTAACGAGGCCCTACAAGTAAAGAAGCATTAGAGATAGAAAATAGCCATGTCTTCCCTCTCTTTGGATTGAAGGAAGCATTTGATTATAGTGGGGTGGAAGTAGCCAAGTCTGCTTGTTCCCCACTTAGGTCGTTCCCAAAAGATTGCTCTCTTGACATGCCCTCTAAAGGTAAATGCAAGAAAAAGTAAATGGATAGCTAGTAGAGGTCAAGATTTCTGATTTTCCAAAAGGAAAAGAGCATACTCTCCTACTCCATAGTGTCTCCCAAACACATCAAGAACATGCTCATTTGCCAAAAGAAAAGTGTTACTTGCTCAAGTTCAATCAAACGTGTTTGGGTTTTTTATTCTCAAAAAGAGAAAAGCATACTCCTCT
The DNA here is from genome assembly GCA_018584345.1 of Thuja plicata. Taxonomy (NCBI): domain Eukaryota; kingdom Viridiplantae; phylum Streptophyta; class Pinopsida; order Cupressales; family Cupressaceae; genus Thuja; species Thuja plicata. The sequence goes on along the minus strand of MU225172.1, from coordinate 1,294,124 downwards.
AATGTCTAATCTTACCAAAACAAACAACACTCTAATTAAGCTAGGTGCCCAAGAAATCCACTAAGAAGACACATGTTTTGTTTGGTTGATGTGATCCCAAGGAAACATGCAATTACAATCGTTAGTAATCTCAATTTTCCTTTGGCAAGCGTCCTACAAGCACAAACTATTAGTAATTTTAGCAAAAATAGTGTGCAAGTGTAACTTTGTCAAGCGATTCTTCCTCAAAATGTTCTGCAAAAATCAATTAGACTACAAAATTAGATAGCAAAAAGACCATACAAGATATGAAAAAGATTAGAAAGACAAAATCAGTTCAAGAGAAACCCTAAAATGTTCACTATTTTCCAAATGAAAAAGTACAGGACATAGACTGGCATTAAAACTTGTACAACAATAGATCTGATGTCATACAACAAAATAGAGTCTCACAAAAGCTCATACGACAAATATAATGGTCTGATATGACAAAAGGAAGAAAATAAAAGCTCATACAATAGTAAACCTATTCCCAGATGACAAAGTACCACTCTGAGATTTGTCATGTGACAAAAGACAGGCAACAGTATGATAGAAAGCGGAGTTTTGTCAAAAATTTGTAGAAAATCATAAAAATGAGGCAAAATGCAACTTTCTGCCCCACAGTGGGGCCAAAAATGTGTGTGGTAAAATGTGTGATCAATATCTGCAACCAAACACTTCAATAAACCATTATATCAAGGGGGTTAGTGAAAACATAAGATTCAAAGCATTATCATAAAACCCCTTGAAACCAACTTATTGCTTCTCATAGATGTCCATCAAATTGGACATAGAGAAATCGGTGACTTGACTACTCCAAAATGGAAGATTAAATGCAAAGAGGACGAGCAAAATGCATAGACTTGCATACTTTACTCTCAAAACTTGGAAAATGAGAGATTCAATGAACTATCAAACTATGAATGATATTGAAACTAAGAATACAAATGCAAGCTACTAAAGAACAATACATCTACTATTAAGCTAGAAAATGAAACTAGAATGTCATTAAGCTAAGAAATGAAGCTAACAATGCAAGAATGCAAGAAACTACTATGAAAGAAAAGAAACTATGAATGCACTAATGAGCTCTAGAATGAAAATAACATTATAACTCTACTTCAATCTTTTTGTTGTGAATGAGCAAGGGGAGCTATCCCTTTTATAAGAGATTCCAAGAAATGAGTGGTTGAGATTAAGAGGCAAAAGAGATTGATCAATGGTGGAGATGAAATTCCTCTCAATCCATGTGATATGATAAAGTGATTTTGATTGGTCAAATTTGCAGAGAATAAGACAAAATTGGTATTTTCTCACTTTTATTTGTTTTATTTGATTTTTGAGTGCACACCCATGTGTGAATGGATTCACTTTTTGAACTTAAGAATTTTTGATTTATCCCAATGTTTTATGTTTTTGGGTTTAGGCTTTGATGTTTGATTACTTGATTCAACAAGTTAGGATTAAAATTATATAAGCAAGTGTGATTAAATGCTCAATAATTTAGAGTCTAGTAATAATGTCTTAGATTTAGGATTTATTAAGACCAATTATTTGAGAAAAGGGGGCTATGGGTTTTCTAGACCATTTTTAGGTGATTACAGGAGGAAATATACTGGAAGCATCAATCGAGAATCCAACGACTTAAGGAGGGAGACAGGAATACCCCTTTCTTCCAAAGATCTGCTTCTAAACATAAGAAAAGGAATACTATCAGGTCTTTATGGAATGAAAATAATGAGGAGCTTAAGGAGGATGAGGAGACGGGGAGGTGGGCTTCCCAATATTTTTCCAATGCTTACTCGGGTTTGAGAGTGGACCATGGGGCCACTAGAAACTGACTTCTGGACTATATCCTTAGTGCCTTGAATGATAATGATCACCTACTAACTGGGGTCACAAAGGAGGAAGTCAAAGAAGTGACATTTGCTATGGATGCATACAAGGCCCCTAGCCCTGATAGGTTCCCTCCCACCTTCTTCTAGGAATTTTGGGATCTGATTAAATATGACCTGACTAGAGCTACCAAATATTTCTTCAAGATGGGTAAGCTCCTGATATCCTTGAAAAAAAAATCCATTGTTCTAGTCCCCAAGATCCCTAACCCTAATTTTTTTCTTATTTTCATCTCATAAGGCTTTGTAACACGGTCTACAAGATCTTTTCTAAAGTTATGGTCAAGATAATTAAACCCCTTCTGTTAGTAATAACTGAGAGGGGGGGGGGTGAATCAGTGGCCTCAAAAATTTATCCTTTAAAATTTAATCCACTAATTAATACACCTCAGATTATTAAGTCCCTACAAGATGTATGCCTTGAAATACTTGAAATAATTAATTGCCTGTCAGTTTACCTTGTCTTTCCTTCTTCTCCTTGATTACCGATAAGCAGTAAAACTTATTTACCGATACTCAATAAATATGCAGAGTATACCAATCAATCCAGAAATGCATATGTGAAATGTAAAACAATAAAGTAATAAACCATACACACATAACACATGGATTTGAACATGGAAACCCTGTTAAGGGAAAAACCACTGGGATCGGTACCCTAAATTTTCACTCTTCTGAAGTGAGCCTTGTTAGGAGCCAACCTTGTTAAAGGTTACAAACACACTGTTAAGTGTGACCTTGTTAGAGGATTTTTATACATATATTGTCACTAAGTATCTGGCATCTACGCTACCATCCTTGAATCAGCCTTTAGACTGTCAATAGGCTTTATGAAAATCTTACTACCATCCTTGAATTAGCCTCCTTAGACTGTCAATAGGCTTTAGGTAAGATCAATGCTACTATCATGAATCAACCTTTTTGGTAATCTGTTAGGATATACCTCAATTATAGAAGACGGTTAAGTCCTGCTCTGTTAAGAGACTTAATGCTTCAATGGTTAAACTAAAACACAATGACCTGTTTCTAATGCAACTTTGAATTGCATATATTCAGATCTATTTATGTACAATACCTTTCTCATCAATATATCAATTCAATTCCTTTGCACTTCACACTTTCTGCTTTGTGATGCTGTGCTTCACTGTTCGTTGGTGTCCGCAGAATTCTTTAGCTCTCCCTTAGCTTGATTGATCAGGACTGTATGAAGCTTAACCTTCACTAGTTTCTCTTCAGCATCTTCTTTCAATTCACTCCCACGTGTATCTGATTGCTTGCGGAAATGAATTATGCTTGTCTCTTATATAGACATGATATTCGTTAATTCCTTATTCTTGATTCTTGATTCTTGGCATGAAAACAATCTAGCCAAATTGATTTATGGCTTTAACTCTTGATTTATCTCATAGTTATCTTCTTGCCAACTGTATAAATATTTTTTAAATCAATTGATTAACTGTGGTCAAATAAAAAAAACAAATCAATTAGTTAAGTCTATCCTTAAGCTCTGCCAGCTAGATATTTTGTCATTTTCTGATCTCTCTGTTCTGTCGGTCAATTCTACAGTTTTTCACCGGTGACAACTGCCAGTTCCGTTTGTGCAACTTCAGTTAGCTTTGGGATCTCCATCTGTCGAGCATCATTGGATCTTTCTCATTGGGCAACACTATTTTCAACTCGTCGGGCATCCTGTGATTCTACTTCGTCAGGAAACACTGTCTTCTGCTCATTGGGCATCACTGTGACTTTTTCTCTTTCTTTACTGATGGTGTGCACTCTGTTGGTGTAGTCCGTCACTTAGTGAATACATGACTTTTATGCATCGCTGAAAGCATAACCTTTGTTCCATTGATTTTCTGAAGTCTTTGGCATTATGTACATGACCGTACAGATGATATCAAGTTGACATCAATGACAATACAAACCATTAACTGATTTAATGTCTCGTATCATCTTCAACTTAACATTATCAAACATTCAATCAGTTATATGTCATCACCTTCTTGACAGATTCATAAGCCCCTCCCAAAAAGGCTTTGTCCCAGGAAGACAGATTGTGGACACTGTGATTACCACACGAGGTAATTCACTCCATGGATAGGTGTAAAAACCATGGTATGGATCTGAAAATGGACATCTCCAAGGCCTATGATAGATTTGATTGGAGTTTCTTGTATGCTGTGCTTTTCAAGTTGGGATTCAAGGATAAATTTGTTAGAATTATCAACGAAGCTATGGAAAGTGTTAAGTATTCTATTTTGGTGAATGGTTCTCCTTGGGGAAACTTTAATGTAGAGAAGGGGCTAAGACAAGGGGACCCCCTATCACCGTACATTTTTACCATTGTGGCTAAGGTTCTCAGACAAAATTTCACCTCTCTGGTTCGGGGAGGCTAAATCCAAGGTATTAAACCTACTTCCTCTGTGTCTGCCGAGGTCCTACAACAGTTTGTTGATGATAATTTCTTGTTTGAAGTTTCCTCGGTCTTTGAAGCTAGGGCATGGAGGAAACTTATGGATAATTATGTTATGACCTCAGGAAAACACATCAATTATAACAAAAGTAAAATATACTTCTTCAATAAGGACAAAACTCTCAGTAATAAAATCATCCATATCCTGGGTTTTCAAACTGCTGAGCTTCATGATACCTACCTGGGTCTTCCCCTGACAGTTAAGGAGGTTGACATACAATTTTGGAACACAATCCTTGAGAGAATGCAGAAGAAAGTTGTTGTGTGGAAGGGTAAGGTTCTTAGTAATGTGGGGAAGCTCTAGCTGCTGAAGTCTTCCTTCCAAGGGGTCCCTGTTTACTTCCTATCCATTTTTTATATTTCCATAAGAATGAGAAACAACTTGATAAAATCCAAAGGAACTTCTTTTAGTCTGGTCTAGAGGAAAAAGCCAGAAGCAGCCTGGTGAATTGGGAAATTATTTGCCTACCCAAATTGCTGGGGGATTTGGGTATAGAAGGATTGTCAGTCTAAACAAAGCCTTACTAAGATGGAATGGATCCTCTCTAGTCACCAGGTGGATTGGTGCAAGATCATGAGGGCTAAATACTATAGGAAATCTTATTTCTCTAATTTCCTTTATGACAATGACCTCCCTACAGGTTCCATAATATTGAACAATATTGTCAAATATAGGGGGTTGCTAAGGGAAGGGTGTAGATGGCAGGTTGGTAATGGGAATAAAATTAGGTTCTGGGAGGACACCTAGTGTGATGAGAAACCCCTAGCTTGAGGAATCCTAGGTTGCTTAAGGAGAACCCTTACTGTTCAATTTGGCTCTAGAATCAAGGATTCAATTTCATAGGCTAGGCGATGGAAGAGACTGGATGAGAGTTGGGAGATCCCACCACACCTTGAAAGGCAAGTTAAGAATCTGCAGGACATCCTGGAGAACACTCGGATACCTGGTTTCCCATGCAAGGACAACCTAATCTGGGATAAATGCCAGTCTGACTCGTTCATTGTTAGGTTTTTCTACAACTTCTTAGTCAGGACCATGAGTGACTTGAGGTGTTGGAAATTTGCCTGGATCAGCTAGCTTATACCCAAAATCAATTTCTTTTGGTGGAAAACTCTTCATGGAAAAATTCTCACCATTGATAACCTCAATAGATGTGGGCTCCAACTGGTTAACCGGTGCATGTTGTGCAAGAAGCAAGAGGAAAGTATTGATCATCTCTTTATTCATTACCCTTTTTCTAATGGAGTCTGGGCCAGAATCCTGGATAGATTCAGTTTATCTTGGGTTTTTCTACAAGACCTACAATAGCTCATAAGCAAATTAAAATGTCCTTCTTCCCACCCCATGATTAGGCAACTTTGGAGAATAATCCCCCCCACACATTTTTTGGCACATCTGGAAGGAGAGGAATAAATGCATTTTCAGAGAAACGGAGTTGGGATTGGAAACAGTGGCTAGAATTGCTGAGAAGCTACTATTGGAGAACATCTTAGTTTGCAAATGGAAAACCCCTGTCAGCCCCCCTAGCGGGGATGGACTCCTGGGTGGCTCGCAAATGGAACCTGCCCGATTCCTTCCTCAATTTTGAAAACTCTAAGAAGTTGAAAAGACTGAAGACCAAGTGGCTGCCCCCACCTCCTTGCTGGTTAAAATTCAACTTTGATGGTGAGGCCCGAGCTAGGTTTGTTGTGGGTGGAGGTATCATCAGGAACATGGAGGGCAGTATGGTGTTTGCCTACACTGGAAACTTCAACTCTACCTCTGGTAATGTTGTTAAGGCCATTTCCCTCCTCTAGGGGATGAAATATGCTATTTCTATGGGTGCTAATAGGCTCATTGTCAAAGGAGACTAGATGCTTATCACCAAAACCCTGAAAGGCACTATGGAAGCTAGTTGGAAAATAAGTAGCATCATCAAGGATGCTTGCCTTTTGCTAACCAGATTGGAGGTTTAAGTGATCCATCATACCTATAGGTAAGGAAATGTTGTGGCCGACTCATTGGCTGCTAACAGATTGGGAAGGATGAGAATGTGTCATTGGAGGGACATGACTCCCCTACTAGAGAAAACTAAATCCTTCATCGGGAGAGAGGAACTTAAATTATCTCAATGATGTGGCTTATTATGTTGTTATGGAGAATGGGTGGCGCTAGCCATGACAGGTGTTGGGTGGGAAATTTGAATTTAAATTCTTTGATTGACAAGAGAAAAGTTACAGTTTACGGGGACCTATGCCACCATGCCACTGACTTTAATAAGGATTGTACTTTCCATCATGATGTGGATGCCAAGAGGAAGTGTGTTCTAAAGGATTTTATCAAGTTAATTTATAATAAGCTTGGTACGACATCCCACATCATAAATGTTACCCAGTAGCATTGGGGAATGATGATAGATTTTTGTATTCTGCAGTTGCAGGCCATGTCTCACGTGTGTCCTTGCTGGCATGAACCCATTTTGGGAAAGAGGACTGACAATGTTATTAAGTGCAATTTATGGGTTTTTGTTGCTATTACTCATCATAGATAGATTAAGTCTCGTAGAAACCAACTCTTTCTCTATTTTTTTCACAGTTCAATAATTCAGAGAACTCTGGGATGGACTTGAAGATGGGAGGGGATATGGTCTTTGTTGAACCTGATAAGATTGAAGATGTTTTCCGCAAGAACCCTCAAGTCTAGATGATCCTCGATGAAGGTGGGTTGGTTCTATATATGGAAGCAACGATGAGCTCGAATGAATTTTTTTCTCTCCAATTTGTTAATAGTTGGACTGATAGGAGGGTCACCATGGGTGGTATTTCATTCGAGATCAATGAAGAAGTTATTTCTTAGGTTACGGGGCTAACTAAGGAGGGTCAAAAGTGGATAAAGGTTACCAAAATCATGGATGAAACTAGCCTCAAGTGTTTCTTCAGAAAGAACAAGGAGTCGGTCAAAACTCATGGTGAATATGACAAAGAAGTGATACATGAGCCTAGGAGCAGCTATGTTTGGATATTATGAAATATTTCACGCTCAAAGGAAGATTTGGTGTGATTTATTATTACCACTTTTCTCTTCTTAACCATCTCTGCCATAGGGGTTTGATCTTGTTTCCCTTTTTTCTCTTTCACTCTTTGGAAGCCAATGTGCTTGAAATATGGGAATGTCAAGAGAAGAATAAAAACTTCACCATTTGACACCAAGGCCTCATCCTTAGGTTGTTCAATTTCCATCTTGCTCTCTGCCCTCCGATAACCATTACTGTCCAGGGCATACCCACTTCGCCCAACCAATCTGCGGAACCCTTGCTCGGTAAAAGGGATAATCTTTCTAACCCTAAAACCACACACCATTCTTCTTCCACCTCCCATTCATCTTCTAAGCCTTCTCGCAAGAACAAGAGTGCCCTTCTTGACACCCTGGCTGAGACCAAAAAGGCTAGAATGGAGCCCTGCATAAACTGGAAGGGTCTAATACTAAGTATGGTGATACTTCTCATAGATCACATAGAATAGCCACCAAGCCCAGAAAAAAGGAGAAGGCCAATAGGGAAAGCTACTTTAAGGATGATGAGGTAGAGTTTGGCTCAGAGGGAAAAGGTTATTCTGATGATGAGGCAAAGTTTGGCTCGGAGGGCAAAGGCTATTCTGGGAGTGAAATTAAAGGAAATGACTCCAACAAGGTGCTGACCCATGTCTCAGACAACTATAACATTGGCAACTCTGGCATTAAAAAGAACTCCAAGACTAAGAATCATTCCTCTACCACCATCTCCTCCCCAATCGGCAAGACGTTGGGTGATAAAGATAATGCGACTCAGGATGAGGAAGGGCTGAAAAACTCATATGCGGGTTGTGTGGCCATCAAATTTGATATCAAAAACCTCAGGACAAAGTTCAAGGTGCTCGACAATAGCTACAACAAGTTGGCAGAATTTGTTGTCAAGGTGATTTATTTGTCTTCTACTACTCTCTGCCTCTTGCAGCAGGGTGAAGAGGAGAAACATGACATGACTGATGATGAGTCAAGCAGGACCTTCCAATTCCTTGCTGATGATTGGTCTAGGGTGCTCACCCATCACCACAGTGGGAAATAACCGGGACCACTACTAGGGTCATGTGGTGAACTGGGGTAATGGCCCCCATATGGTCTTTTTTGGTTTTTTCTTTAATTTCTATGGTTTTATCCGCCTGGGCTTGTTTCTTAAGACTGATACTCTTGTTGGTACTCTCATTTGGATAGCCTTGCGGGTTGGTTTTGTTATTAATATTGGAATTATATTATGAATGTAGCACTGAGAGGGGAGGGGTGAATCAGTACCTCTAAAACTTTTCTTGGTTAGCCCATTAACCCTTAGTCATCAGTTTGTAAATTCTCTTATCTAACTGTTCATCTTTCTTTATGCATATGCAATCATAACATAAGTTTTTTAATATTTAACCATACAAGAAACATTCATGGAAATAGATAACACATAACACAAGATATGGTAACGCAGAAAACTCATGTTAGGAAGTAAAAACTGCGGTGGGGATTGTTACCCACAAGACTTCACTATCTACAGATAAGAAGGGGCCGGTAAAGGCTTACAATTGGTCACTTCTGATGACCTACCCTGTAAGGAGTATTACAGTGGAGACCTGTTAATATCTACTTCGTTTGAAGCTTTAGCAACACTGTTAAGTGTGCACTCTGTTAAGAGATTTGTAAAGAACTGTTAAGTCCACCTTCTACAAAAGGATTTTAGATGTGATGCACTTGTTAGAATGC
>MU225172.1:1260618-1276986 GCA_018584345.1 Thuja plicata | reverse complement strand
TATATATATATATATATATATATCAAATTGACACGATCAACAATCAACATGAAATTCAATATAGGTATGGTACATGGGTCTTGCCATCCATTTGAAAAGATTGATACTTTAATCTTGACCATGACAACCCAATGGCCACATGGAATATGATACATATTTGTTCATATAAATGAAACTATTGCCATCTAGTAGGTGCGGAACATGGACCCTGCCATCATTTGATTATAAAAAGATTGAAAGTTTTATCCTTGACAATGACAACACACTGTCTACATCAGTAAATGTGAGCAATGCATTAGGCTTGCAAATACATGTTGGCCTTCATATTATTAGTTGCTATTTTTTAAAATTAAATTTAGGGATCAATTATGATTATAAAATAATGTTTACTAAAAATGTGCACATTTCAAAACATGGCATATGAAGACTCAAGGCTATTAATAGCATATATGATATATTGACTATTAAAAATTTGTAAAATACATCTATCCAAAAATATTAGAGCTATCAAATTGACATGATCAACAATCAACATGAAATTCAATATAGGTATGGCGCATGGGTCTTGCCATCCATTTAAAAAGATTGAAACTTTTGTCTTTGACCATTACAACCCAATGTCTACATGGAATATGATATATATTTGTGTATATAAATGAAACTGTCACCATCTAACAGTGTAGGATAAATATCTAATTGTCATGATAAAAATTTCATGCATGAAATTCAATATAGGCGCAGAACATGGGCCCTACCATCATTTGATTATAAAAAGATTGAAAACTTTATCCTTGACAATGACAACACAATGTCTACATTAGTAAATGTGAGCAATGCACTAGGCTTGCAAATACATGTTGGCCTTAATATTTTTAGTTGCTATTTTTTAAAATTAAATTTTGGGAGCAATTGTGATTATAAACAAATGTTTACTAAAAATGTGCACATTTCAAAACATGACATATGAAGATTCAAGACTATCAATATCATATATGATATATTAATAAATATTAACTATTAAAAATTTCTTAAATACATCTATCCAAAAATATTAGATATCATTGTTTAATTTTTATTTATTAAGAATTATTTTAATTATTTAATAATTTTATTTTAATAAATCTTCAATAGTTTTTAAATATAATTAGTATTTTAATTCTTATAATTATATTACCTTATTAATTATAAACATGGTATTAATAATTATATTTTATTAAAATCATATGTGAATGAAAAATAAAATTATTATATTCCTTACTTTACAATGGAATGAATGTATGAATGAAAGATTTTAATGACTCTACAAGAGTTAAAGAATCCATCTTTAATTGATCTTGAGACTCTTTTTCTATATTAGACTTCCTACCAAGTTGTCTATGAAAGGAATACCTTTGTTTCCTTCTCACAATTGAAAGATTTTATATCATAGGAACACACTACTAATCTCTCAATTATAACTTATTTGGGTTTTTACCTCTAGACAATAATGACAAGAAAAACGCCTCTCCACATAATAATATTATAAAAATGTATCAATTATGTTAATATATATTATATGAATGAAAAATATAATAATTATAATTCTTATTTTACAATACTAATTCCTTGTATTTTATGAAATGAATATATGACTGAAAGATTTTAATGACTCTTCTAGACTAAAGAGTTTATGTAAGTAAAAAATAAATCTTAACTAATCCCAGACTTCTCTACATCAGACCTTCTAAACAGTCTATGAAAGGAATGACTTTGTTTCCTTCTCACAATTGAAAGAATTTACATCATCATTATAGGTGAAAATTATACTATTGGAAATATAGATCAAAATGTAGCGGACACTGATCTCTGAATAACCTATTTTGGTTTTTGTACCTCTGGACAACGACGAGGGGGTTGGTGAGGACTGAGTTGTTGGCGGGGACACCTAAAGGTAGTCTTAGCATAATGAAACATGTCAAATTTCTAAAAGAAGTGTTAGAAACTACTGGAATCAGCCTCCCCCACGTAGATAGCTACACAGCCCTTTGATTGGACACAAGATCTCCTTGGATAAGGGGCTCATGTGGGTCCACTAGTGTGTTGTCAAAATGTGCGTGGGTGTTGATATTTGTGTCGTCTTGATCGGTATGGGTTTCATACTTTTGCAGATGGTACAGATTGATGACATGGCAGATGCTCAAATACTTTCTGCTAATGGACTCGCTGTGGATGTACAGTTGAAGTTACTAAACTCCCTGTATTTTCTTTGTTTCAGTAAGAGGTGAGATTTTCATTTGTTTTAGCAGGGTGTGAGTTGAGGTGGCTTGAATAGGGTTGTAAAAAATGGGGTGTAGTATAGTGTGGTTCAGGAGGGACCTGAGATTGGAAGACAATCCAGCACTGGTGGCAGCTGCAAGAGGGGGTGGGAGTGTAGTGCCAGTGTACGTATGGTGTCCTAATGAGGAAGCCCAATTCCATCCAGGCAGAGTTTCCAGGTGGTGGTTGAAGATGAGCCTCATGCAATTGGATCACTCTCTAAGAGCTCTGGGTGTTCCTCTGCTCATCCTTAAGGCTACTGACACCCTCTCTGCTCTGCTTAACTTGATTCAATCCACTGGTGCCACTCAACTCTTCTATAATCGTCTCTATGGTGAGTTCACCTCTGAAGTTCAGTCTCTTGTTTAGCATATATCATGATATTGGCTACACTCTCACAGATACATTAAAAGATGTCAAACAAAAAAAGCAATTTGTATTTAAAGAAATGCAAAACAAACAAGAAATTGCAACTTGTAGCTGCTACAAGCCTTTTTGGTTTCAAGGAGTTTGGATGGTCATCTTATCGTATATAAATTATTTCTTAGTTTGAAGGGATTATAATTGTCTATGTTGTTATGGTTTTTGCACAAAAAATTTTGCATTGTCACAGCAGTTCCTCACACAATTTGGAGGCAATTACACTTTTGGGTGTCAAAATGATCCATATTGTGCACTTGATTGAGTCAGAGTAGAAAAATAGTAAAGATCTTAAAGCGGGATAATGAGTGTTGGCATTTAAAATCCATGCAGACTGGATGATGCTTTCATTAAAACTTTTAATATTTCTGCCAAGGAAAAATCAAGCTGATCCTTAGCTTAAAGTATCACAGGTAATGTTGGCCTAAGACATGCAAATGTTTCCATTAATCAGTCTGAGGAATTGGTATAAGAAATAATGTTAATTTTCAGGTGTTCGATGCATTCACAGTCCATAACATTTAAAGTAAAGGGTTCTAGATAATAAAAAACTGCCATGACTTGGAATGGGAGGCATAGGGTCAGGAATAGTCGTGCAACAATCCCAGCTATTGATCATAGTTGGGTGTAGGCTGGTAAAAGCTAGAAACAATCTAGAAACATGAAAAACATATGCTACAAGTCTATGATCTATTGATTATGTACATACCAATCTAGCTTTGTTTCTGACAATTTTGCCATTTTCATTTAGTTCATTTCTAAACACCCACTTAGCACCAATAACATTTTTGTCAAGTGGTCGAGGAACTAACTCCTAAGTATTATTTTTCTCAATTTGAGTTAATTCTTCTTTCATTGCATTAATCCAGTTAACATTTGTGCTAGCTTCTTTGTATGTTTTAGGTTCCATTTCAGAAAGTAAAGAAAGATAGGGTTCTTCATTATAAGTTTTAACATCTTTTTTCCTTGTTTGAATCCCATCATCTTTGTTTCCTATAATTTGTTGTTAAGGATGATTTCTTTTAACAAACTTAGAAGGATTTTTTTCACCAATATTTTCAAAAGATATTTCACTAACATTCTCTGAACTTGTTTCATCATCATCAATAGAGGCATTTGTTGCAGAAGTATTTTCATTAGTGTCATTGGAAGGAGTAGAGTTACTTTCAATCACATTATTTGTATTAACAATAGAATCTTCAGAGTTGTCCTTGTATAGTTCCTCATCAATTTTGACATTAACACATTTGGCTACCCTTTTCAGTCTATTGTTATAACATTTATAAGCTTTACTGTGTGTTGAATATCCAAGAAAAAAACCTTCATCACATCGGGAATCAAAACTACTCAAACCTTCCTCTTCTCGTTTAATAAAACATTTGCTTCCAAAAACTTTAAAGCATTTGACTGAGGCAGGCTTACCATACCATAACTCATATGGAGTTTTCTTCATCACATCAGGAATCAAAACTACTCAATCCTTCCTCTTCTCATTTAATAAAACATTTGCTTCCAAAAACTTTAAAGTATTTGACTAAGGCAGGCTTACCATACCATAACTCATGGAGTTTTCTTGCTGTTTGGCCTTAGTTGGACCCTGTTGAGAACATAGATTGTTGTGTGCACTACTTCCACCCAAAACCTGTCAAAAAGGTTTGCTTCATTCAGTGGAGTTCTTGCCATTTCCTTGATTGTTCTATTTCTTCTTTCAACTACCCCATTTTGCTGAGGCGTTCCGGCTGCAAAATATTGCCTTTTTATTCCATGCTCTTCACAATAAGCATCAAATTCATTAGAAAGAAATTCGCCACCTCTATCAGATCTGAGGCATTTAACCTAAAAATCAATTTCCTTTTCAACCATAACCCTAAAAATCTTAAACCTTTCAAACATTTCTGACTTCTCTTTTAAGAATGTCACCCATGTCATTCTAGAATAATCGACTACAAACAACATAAAATATCTTTCATTTTTCAAACCTTTAGTTATTAGTTGGTCCACAAAGATCAGTATGGATCAACTCAAGAGGTTGTACACTTGAATATTCTTTTTCTTTGAAACTTATTCTAGTTTTTTTCCCTTGTTGACATTCTTTGCAAACAATATTCTTAGGTTTTACAATTGTGGGCATATGTCTTACTGAATTCAAAGAACTGATTTTCACAAGATTATCAAAATTGACATGTCCTAGTCTCTTGTGCCAAAGCCAACTTTCATCAACTTGACTTATCAAACAACTTCTACCTTTTACTTCTCTCAAATCATACACATTTCTTTCAATTTGTTTTCCTTCAACAATTAATTTTCCAAAATCAAGTTTTCTTATCTCACATCCTTGTGCATTAAATTTACAAAGTAGCCATTGTCACATAACAAGATAACACTTCGTAAATTATATTTTAAGCGATCAACAAACAACACATTATTTGCTTGTAGCATACCATTAATACTCAAGTAACCTTTACCTTGGATTTGCACTGAAGACTTGTCCCCAAATCTCACAGACCACCATTCTGTTCCATAAACGTGGAAAACTTGTTTTTATCACCTGTCATGTGGTTTGAACAACCACTATCTACAATCCAAAGGTTCTCTCTCGTAGCATGCAAGGCTTTAACAACAAGGGACATCTCTTTCTTTCTCCAAACTTTTGTTTCCTTTTTGTCAAAGAACCTGTTTTCTGTATCAGCAAAACTCTTTTGACATTTTTTTGCAGTACGTCCAACATTTTGACATTTAAAACAAATCAAGTTGAAATTCCTTAAGGCATGAAATGAGTTTTGACTAACAAAACTAATTCCTCTTCTTGGCATAACCCTGCAATTTACTGTTTTATGACCAAAATAGTTACAAAAATTACAGTAACCATAGAATGAATAAAATCTTCTAGGAAACCATTTCTTAGACTCCACAAAATTCTTTTTATCTTTCGCACTATTAGAACTTTCTCCTTTTTCAAATCCTAATCCTGATTTGATGTCACTGTTGAGCCAACATTTCACCTAGCAATTCTGAACTCTTTGTGAATTTTATTTGCTTATCAGGAGTTATAGTTAGTTTCTTGATTTCACTCCTTAAAGAAACTATTTCACTTTCTAGCTTGGAACAATTTTCAGACTTGTGAACAAGTTCAAAATTTACCAACTCTAATTTTCTTTCTCTTCAAGTTCAATTTTCAGATTTGTGATAATCTGATTTTTGGTTTCAACATCTTTTAGAGGATTTGCATAACCTTTCGAGACTTACGCCAACTGTTGTGACTTTTCTTTCTTCAACCGTCTTATTTCTTCTAGTGCATATACCAACTCTGCTTCTAGATCAACTTCATCTTCTACATCACTGCCTGAATCACCATCACTCTAATATGTAGAACATGGTCCTATTTCCATAAATAAAGTTTCACAATCATCAGAAACAGATTCATCAGAATTAGTACTATCTTCTTTAACATATAAGCTTTTCTTTTTCTTTGTAAACGTTTTAATTTATGAACAGATTGTTTCATTTTAAATCCTTCTTCTTCATAACTATTAGAATAAGGACATTTGACTGCAAATGTCCATTTTTCCCACTGTTTTATTAAACTTCTTTACCAAATTTGCAAGCTATTCTTCTAGATCCTTTTTCTGACTCTAAACTTTCATCCTTCTCCTTTTTGGTTTCTTTAAAAGCAACATCTTTTCTTGTTCCTACATCATCTGCCATTCTCATCTCATAGGCTTTTAGAATACCATGCAAATCATCTATTGTAATTTTAGTGAGATCTCTTGCCTCTTCTATAGCATAATTTATACATTATATCTAGAAGGTAAAGAATGCAAGACTTTCTGCACAATAGTTGGCTCATTTACCTTTTTCTCTTAAACCTTTAATAGTATTAACAATTTCATCAACTCTTAAAAGGTAATCAGTAATACATTCTTCTTCTTTCATTTTTAATTCCTCAAACCTAGCTTTGTAAGTTTGTAATTTTGTCTGTTTTAGCTTGTCATCCCCTTCATAGATGCTTTTCAACTTATCCGAGATTTCTTTAGCTGTTTTACAATGCATGACTTTAACAAACTCAGTGTTAGATAAACCACACAACAAAGCATTTCTAGCTTTAGCATTGTTTTCATAGTCTTTCTTTTCTGCAGCATCAGTTAAAGCAGTTTTAGGCATGGTGTAACCATTTTCAATAGACATCCAAACATCATATCCTATTGAGGCAATGCAACTTTCTATTCTAATGCTCCATAAAGCATAATTTGTGCCATCAAACAGAGGTGCTTTATTTGAGGATGTTTACTACTAAGAGAGAGAGAGGGGGGGTGAATTAGTAGTAAATAGAACTTAAACAATTATTCAATTAAGTCTTTTAATCAATTTTCCTTTTTGCTTGTTGAAGTTAAAGTACCAAATTAAAGATAAAGAAGGAGCACCACATGAAAGGAGACACTGCACAAAAATATGATGTGGAAATCCAAGAAGGGAGAAGAAGGGAGAAAACCACAGTGAGCAATGCTGCTAGGATCTACGGTCCTAATCCAGCCTCACAATTAAAACACTACAATGTTCAAGGGCTCCAACCCTATGGAATCACCAAATCCCTGTCTTCGAGCAAAAACTCCCATACATATGAGCACCTACTCAATACTTCTTAAGCACCCACTTTTACAAGCAAAATTACATCAAACTGAGTATCAACTCAGATCATTCATGAGTGATAGATATAATGCATGTGACTTGCCTTTTTATAAAATTGAATGAATTGAGGCTTTAACTCAATAAAATAGTTCTGATTATGTCTCTATGAATTGCCTTCAGATTGAATTTCAGATAAGAAAACTTTGAATATCACTTTTGCAATTCAAACTGAAACAAATTAATCACAATTACTTTGTAAACAGACTGAGAAATGATCTGCACATTTATCTTGAAGAATCTCTGTTATATAGTCTGAATATAAACTGAAAGAACCTCAACAATCATGGATTAATAATCTGAATATGATAACGTTACTGCTTGAAGAACATTCTGTGTGTAAATGTCAGACTTTGAGTGACAGATATCAAAACAAAATCACTGAAATATATACCTGAATCCTTTTACTGTATCTGTTGTCTTACCAGGTCATCTGAATATAGTTATTTTTCTTCAAAACTTCTTCACATTAACTGAGTTTTCCTTCTTCCCGAGATTCTCTTTTCAGCATCAGTTCTTCATCGGGCTCTTATACAGATAACATTCAGCTATTGTTTAATGCATTCTAACTTTAAAAAAAACACATGCCAATTTTCAGTTCCACTCCACATCAATATATTCCTCTATTACAAATTAACATTATTTTCTTTCATTTGATTCATGTATTGTCACACTCTTCTGAAAGAATGAACATATATTTATAACTGCGAAAGACACAACTAATTCAACCGTTCTACTGGTCTTCCTCATGGCAGAGCAAACAAATTTGTTTTTAACAGCATCTTCGTTTCTTCCAAGTCGTTGCAAATGGCAGAAGAGTCGTTTTGTTTATACAATAATAATTGCATTGTCAAACATCCAAAGACCCGACAATTACCAATGGTGTTTCATAATTAGTTTGGACAAAGATTATATTGTTATTATAATAATTTGTTGACGCCATTTGTCAAGACTATGATGAGCCCGATAAGTTCAGATACACCCGACAAACCTCTTCAATATTATGAATTCTTTAACTTCCGCTGCATAGTTAAGACTGCCGTTTCACCAATTTGACGACACCTGTCTCAGGTGTTTGAACCTGTCAACCAAATCATGATGTTAAGAGTGCAACTGCTGTCATCTTATTAATATAAGGACGACACATATCTTAGCCTGAACGCTACATATATAAGCGACCACATACAAAGTCTTTTCCCAAATTAATTCAAGGTTGCCCCCCGCGTGATTGTCATCAGTAGGTATCTTATCATTGTTTTATTCTGGAGATAATGCACAAATATGTACTTTCGCCAAACTTCTGATATAAATATGTCGTAGATACTGCCATGTCTTACTGATACTTGCAGTTTGTTTTGATAAACAGTGAAGTACAAATATACCAAAGACTTCAGGAGAATTCCAATCACACGGAGCCGCTGTTTATACTTTTGAAGAATACGAGTCATGTAGTGCCAGAACAAGTCATTATTTTTTAAGATATACGTGTTCGAATATACGGAATTTCTATGGAGAAGCTTTGTCTGAGATATATATTTTAATACAGTCTACAGGCTTTAGAAATACACAATTTCAAGCAACTTTAACGTCAGCAAATGGAACAATGAGTATTACATGAATTATTATTCTGAACTTGACATCAATGATAAATTTACTAACAAATAGGAGGTGTTGTTTGCTCGAAATAAATTCTGTTCTTAGTCATCAAATCTTCCAGATTAAGGGCTCTTGTGATGGCTTCTTGCAGTGTATGTGGGTCAAATTCCCTTACTAAACCTTTGAGACTTTCCGCCAGGCCTTCTACAAATAGAACACTATGAATCGCCTTTAAGCTACGTCAGGAACCATTACTGCGAGTTTTTTGAACTCTGCTACAAAGTCCTCTACTTTACAATCTTGCTTCAATGGAGCTAGTTTCCTGAAGTGAATTCTGGTTCCCTTTGTTGACTTGGTGGTCAACACCTCCTTGGAGATTCGTGACATGGCTTAACCGCCTCCCGTAGGTAGAGTTAAATCTACCGTTTGTCGGGCATAGTTCAAACTTTTGGTGCAACGACAAATGATTCCAACATTGGTATCAGAGCCTTGGGTCACGGGTTCGAGTCTCCCTTTAGTGGGTTTAGTGGGTGTTGAAGGCTCAGTCAGTGTTAAGGGGGAGTTTGTTGACTTGGTGGTCAGCACCTCCTTGGAGATTCGTGACATGGCTTAACCGCCTCCTGTGGGTCAGGTTAAATCTGGCGTTTGTATCGGGCATTGATAGTTCAAACTTTTGGTGCAACGACAAATGATTCCAACACCCTTCTATCAAATATTTCAGTCAACCTTTGGCTGAAGTCTTATAATGAAGTTTCCAAATCAGGCCCTTGAATTATCATGCCATGATACCACCATTCATAAGCTATCCCTTCAAGATGTAAGGTGGAAATCTCAATTGCCTCTTCTTCATACATTGGATTAAATGAGAAGTATGTGTTTAATTTCTACAACCACACCTTTGCTAATGAGCTTCTAGATCCATCAAAGGTTGAGATGGTGACCTTTCCTAATTGGTGTTGAATGTCCTTCCTTCCTTTATACCCTTTTCTCCCCTGTTCAATTGCTTTCTTCATTTCATAATAGTCCTTGAAAGTTAGATATGCACGTATGATAGGGCTTAAGGCATAATATGCATCATAAAATCTTGATACATCCTCTTTGATTGTTGTCCTTCCGCTATGTTGATTGTTGCATCCTTGTCTAATTATTTAGCCCTGAAGATCCTTGTGTTGGTTGAAGCTATGGTTTTCTCCTTTCCTAAGGCTTTTAGACATGAGACTTCTAGATGTCCCTGAGACATTCGAGGGATGCCTTGATGTCCACAAGATGTCCTAGGGATGTTTGGCTATCTCCATTGTCTCTGGATGTCTTGGTGGCGGTGGCAGGGGAATGCCTCATCCCCGTCCCCATGTCCTGAAGATGTCCCCATCTCGGAAACGCTGGGCTCAGGGTGGGGTGGAGCACGTCCCCATGTTTCATTGTATATTTTGTATTTCCAATAAACAAGTGATTAGTTTTCCAAATTTGATCTTAGACAACAATAGCAGCATACAAACCAATTGCATATCACTTGTAACAATCCTCAAACAGTATTCAAATTTTATAGGCAGTTGTAGACTTATTACAATGGCTTCCCTCTGAGTATTTTGTACTTGGAATGCTGATTAGGAATGCTGGGGTGGCACTTATGTGCAGCTATCAATGTCTTCCTTACACATGATCTGAAATCTAAGACATGCATCGCCCTACTTGATATAACACTTCGCCTGAAAGTTGCGACCTAGTCTTGAGAGGATCCCCTCAAGCTGCTTGCAGATCTTCTAATTATTAATTCTTTTGTAGACTCCCTTGCTGCTCCTGGAGTGTGGTACCCGGGGTTGTGTCCATATATTGAATCTGCATTCGTTTAGTGCCAGATCATATGGGAAACCTCAATACCCAAACAACTACAAAAATCCTATATATATATATATATATATATATATATATATAAGGCATTGGGTCAATTAAAAATTTAACCACCAAAACAAGTAGGTTGGCCTTAGGGCCGACTTATTTATTTTAATTTTATAAAAAAATGGTAAAGGTCGTCGAGGCATTTTAAAAAAGGTCAATAATTTTATTTATTAAAATTTTAACTAATTGTCGAGGCCGACTCCTTAGCAAACGGGATCATCATACATCTCATTTCTTATGATAGCCCCATTATAGCTGTTGTCACACTATCTTTGTCTTTGGATATTGTTCTTCAGTTGTTTGTGTTGGCTAAATATTTTGCAAGTCACTAAGACTACAACTTGGCAAAATGTATCCTTTAGGCAGTAGTATGTGAGATTACTCTCTCCTCTCAGCAATAGGGGAGGCTCCCTTCTTAACGCAGGTGGCTTCAAGTAAAACTGAACTGTAACACACATAGTTCTCCTTGCTACAGTAATACCGGTGGCTCAAAGATTAACTTAAAAACAATCGTTTGAGACAACAGTGAATTTTATCTAAAGATGAAATGATACAAGAGCTCAAAGTCTCTTGTCCTCACTCCAAATAAGTACTCTAGTTTCAGTTGTTCAAGAAAGCTCAAAGTCTTCCCTTGAACATCCTTTAATTAATCTAAAATTCCAACACTGAAGCCCAAAGTCTTCAACTTTAGAATGTTACAGCCACTACTCTCTATAGTAACCCCTATCTCCTGAAGCACAAAGTCTTCAGAAAACTTGGATTAAAGATGCTCCAATGAAATAAACAAGTTAACTATTCAATCTGAATCGAGGATTAACAAATGCTACATAAGAAAACATTCATCAATTGTCAAGACAACAACTCAAAGTTTGTCAATCTCTATTCCTTTTATTCAGATGCTCAACTCTCTTACAATGAAACACAAAGTTTTCTGAATATTATAGTTTTGCCTATAGTTTTCTTGCAGACAACAAAAGAGGATCATTTACAATGAGCTCCCTCCTTTATATAGGAAAAGAGGAGAGAGGAAAGTGGAGAAGAAAGGGGAAACCCTTAACCACTTTGATTTATTCAATCCTTATCCCTAACTAACTTTGACCTATTCAAAGCTTATCTATAACATAACTAACTTTGACTTATTCAATGCCGTAGGACATAATATTCTTGCAGAATGATTTACATGAGACTACTTTACATATTATCGTGTAATCTGTCAAAGATTCTACACTTCTACAAAATTAAGTGTCCTAACAACACTTTTTATAGAAAATTGATACAAGTCTTAAATTGACAAAGAGACTTGTGCACGATAGCCGGATCTGGTGCACCTGTATCTCGAGCAATATTCACAGTCTTACGTGCAACACTTGTCGCTTTTGAAATCCCACCATTGTATCTGCCTAAGTTCTTCTGAAGTTGATTCAAAACAACTCAGAAGTTTGCCAGTTTATCCATGGAACTACAACTGAAGGTGTCAATCTCTAGTTTTTTATGAATAACTTGTACAAACTTTGATATGACTTGCTCCTCTGAAATCAGCTCGCCATCCTCTGCCATTAGCTTACATGTCAATTCCTCAAAGATTTTGACAATGATCTTTGTATGCTCGGTGCATTCTTGTATAGCCTCATGTATTTCTGTTATCGAGTTCTTTAGAACTTGTTCCTTGTTCATCATCTGATCCAGGAATTCAAAATACATCTCTTTCGAAGAGACTATCTCATAAGTGCATAGGATATCAAGATCAGCTTCTGCCATTCTTTTCCATACGTCTAAGTCTTCACTTAGAGTCTTTAATTGTTGATTAAAGCATTCAACCAACTCATGCAGCCGATCAATAGTTTTCTTGATATTCTTGAATATGCAGTATACATCCCTGATGACCAATATTCCCTGATTTTCCAGTTGGCTGCCCCAGTCATCTATCACCTTGATCTTTCTCTCTAACTGCTCAACATGCTGCCGTGTATCTTCTGAAAACAAATTTTCTTGCTGAGAAGAAGAAAACCTTTCGAGAGCCTCTCGAAGACAGATATTCTCTTCCTTCAGTAGGTGTTTCTTTTGCCAAAGCTTATTAGTTCTCTTTGTATATTGATCCAGTGCATCATGGGCATCCAATTGACAACCTACAAATGACTGTTTACCAAGCTACACCCTAGTGATCTTGTAGTCCGTGGTCCCAAGTTCATTTGCTGTCTTACTTGAAAGTGGTTTAGCTACTTTAGCATACTTAACTTTTTGATCATCAACGATGACCTTTGAGAGCACTTTATCTTTCTTGTTTTTCACAACTTGGGTTTTACTCTTTGGGGCAAGATCAAACTCCTCCAGAGGCACCTCTAACTTCTTCCTCTTCTGCCTGACAACACCCAACCAAGGAGGTAGGATGAAGGATGATGCTGCACCATCAACTGTAACCATAGTAGCTACCAGTTCTGTCTGAGAAGAAGAAGCATCTGATGGACGTTTCCACATGTGTTGTTGTCATGATTGGGTTCCTTTGAACCTCCTCCATTTGTAATGTCAATTTGTTGTTTTCCATGAGTGTATCCAGCCTGGGTAAATATTCAGGAAACTCATCGAAGACATGTGACAAGTCTTCCTTCTGTGCTGGAGTAGCAGAGGAGATCGGTGTAGCTGGTACAATAACACTTGAGTGAGTCGGGGGTAAGTGCATTGTGAATGAATCTACATCCGTATCAAGTGGTGGCATAGGAGGTTCATCCATCTCCGTAGCTGATTCATGCATGCCTTGTATCTCATCTGCTTCTTGAATTTGCAGTACCCCAGGAGTGCCTGAAACCTATAACTCCTCCTCACTGTCTGAGAGATTAATCATTTCAAGACCCTTTGCCCTGGATGTTGCATCGGGTTGAGCTTTAATCATGAGTTTACCTCCCTTGATGGCGAGCTTCTGAATAGTTCCGACCTCTGATGCGGAAGCCTCTCCTTTACCTTTGCCCCTGATTTCTGATTTCATACCCACAGGACCAGCAAGATCGAAGTCTTGTCCGGGCTTGACTTTGATGGTCTTCATGCCCCTCTTCTTTAGCCAAACATTTGTGTTAGCCAGAATATTTTGGAATCTATCCCATATGGATACATTTTCTTTTTCCGACCAACATGGAGGCAGAACGGGCAGATCCTTGACTCGATTTTTTCTATATTCTTGGTCCAAGATATCATCATCATCCACGACTCCTTCAGGAATCTCAGCAAGACGGAAATCCACTATTTGCTTGATAGTAAGACGACAATAATCCATCTTGGTGATATCCACTTCTGTACGAAGATCAATCCAAATATCCTCAAGGCAGTGTACATGACGGAATTGCCTTTGGATCTTGTTGGTCATGCCCCTCCAGTCAAAGGAACTTCTAGCCATGAATTTCTTCGAGTTGATCTCTTGAAGTTCAAATTCCATGCTTTTAGCTTTTGGGACCGTGTCAAGTGAATAACCACCAATCCTTAAAGAATTGCGTGAGGAAATGCCAACTCCTGGTCTGTGTAGAGAGGATTGATACGTTTGTACAACCATGAGCTGTCGAGCCAACTCCATGAGGATGATGATGTCCGTTGGATACCTAGGCAAGGTATATGGTTCATCCCTGAAATAACCCACCCTGAGGTAGATGAAGTTTGGAAACTAGAAGAAGAGGCAGCCATATTCACTAACTTTGTTCCATGCTTCATCTGAGACTCGCCTATTTGGGAGCTCCTTATCAAACAAACATCGGTAGTGTCCAAAGAACGCATCTTGCACCCTTCTGAAATGGATGCGGCTGGATCTCAAAGGTAACTGATCATAATACATCCAAATAGGGACTTGCATTCTGTCTCCTTTAGTGGAAAGCCCCTGAGAAAGACCCTAGGGCAGCAACAATGTAAACAAGATAGGAGTTCATTTAGAAAGTGCATGTATTAAGCACTTGTGCCAATTGCTCGCAAATGGAGTCACTTATGAGCTCACCCCAGAATAGCCTCTGTCTTGACTTTAGAATCAAAGAGAAATTTATACATCCATGGCTCAAAAAGGTTTGACTCTAAGTCCTCTGACTCTGCTTAGCAAGGTTATGAGATCATGAACTTCTTCCTTGAAGTCTGATCTATGCATTCCCTTTGGCCACCTCACAAATGTTAGCCATAGTACTTACTTAATGTTGTGTTAGTTATATTATGTGTAGCCGACGGTACTTAGTTACTACCGGACGACAGTTGGGAATCGGTGGTGACGGTTGGTCACACCCCTTCGGGTTTATATAAGCAATGTACTTTCTCTTCGGAGATATAATATAGGAGAGGGACTATTGTAAAAGTACTGAAGTTACAAATGATTAATAAAGATCATGGTATTCTCTGATCTATCTTATGTATTTGTATTTCAGTGTAACGTCTATGCATCAGTAAACTAGGTTACCCCAGCGGGTAAACATTTGGTGCCGCTGCCTAGACATACTCGGGAAGGAAAAAATAAATAAATTGATGTGTTGATTATTGCCCTGTGGGGAAGTGAGCAAAGAATTCATGCCCAATCAATTGAATAAAAATAGAAAGAAGGAACTCGAGGAGGAACAAGCCAATAGAAAAGCCGTACTCGCACAACAGCAAGCTGAGCGAAGGGAGAGATACAGAAGACGCGTTGAAGGACTACTGAAGGAAGCAAGTGAAGGCGAGGGTCTGGAGGTATCTGACCGGGAGGCCGGGAGAAGTGACGAGGAATACCTAGAGGAAACAAGGAGCTTGTTCGGGTCCTTAACCTTAACCCCACGGACAGAAGCAAGAGAAGCCCGAAGGAAGGAAAAAGAGGAAGCCGCACGGAGGGAGGCTCAAGATACCGCTGCCGCCGTGAGTATCGAAGTGATCGAGGGGCACGGGTTTCACAGTAACCCACCAGGCCTGGACAATTCCAGTAGTTCGGGGGCATCAAGTGGTACGGTACCAAACAATTCTGGGGTACCGACGCTGACAGTACCATCCTAGCCTATAACACAACCGGTGCTGCAAACACAGTCGGCGCCTAGAAAAGTAAACATGGCAACCAACAAGGAGAAGTTGCCAAAATTCCACAGAGATGGAAAAGAAGATCCTCTTCGGCATTGCCGCACGTGTCAGACAATCTGGTCTGCGAATGGAGTCGCTGACTTGGACAAATGGATGAGACAGGCAACCCTCCGAGGGGTAGCAATCGACTGGTACTCCGACTTAAACAAAACCAGAGTGAACACCTGGGACTTATTAAAGAAAGCATTCGAAAAGGAGTTTAGGCTCCTGCAAGACGACAATGAAATCGTCTTGGAAATATATGGAACCAAACAGGGAAAAAAGGAGACTGTGCGGGCCTATAGCCGCCAACTGAAGGAGTTAGTCGGAAAAATGGATAGCCAGCCAGCGGATGGCCTGAAGAAAAGATGGTTCGTGGAGGGCCTGAAATCGAACCTACGGAGGAAAATGAAGATAGTGCCCCCCACCTCATACGAA
>MU225172.1:1231633-1259039 GCA_018584345.1 Thuja plicata | reverse complement strand
GGAAGATGGAGATTCAATGAATGGCCTCTTTCATTGGCAGATGGAAGATTACGAGTTCTTCTCACCATCTTGTAACATGTAAAGCATTAGGGAGGAGTAAGCCACCCCCGCACACCAGTTTACGGAGGACGAACCATCAAATACCAGGAGGTAAAATCAAAGGGGAAAAACCTCGGTGACAATGTTCGTGTCGGCCAGTTGGAACCCCGTGGCCGCAACCTTCAAATTCATTATTCTCCTTCTTATGTACGGGCCAGCGATCGTGGTCCGTATAGAATTTATGGTTCCCAGCCTTTGGATGGCCATTGAAAATAGACCCAAGGACAAAGTTCGAGAAGTCGACTACGACGGGGCCATCCAGCTGTGGACTCTCAACGGACGGGAGATACACGAGGCCATTAGCAGTTCCAAATTAAAACCTCACTTGGAGGGGACGGACAAAGCACCCGAAAGGATGGACAGAGCCCCCGAGGGGATGGAAAGGGATCCGAGAAACCAGAGAGGCCGGAGGGACGACCGGAGAGGCACCTGGAAGGTAATTAGATTAGGCAATTGATCGAAAAAAAAAAATTTAAATTTAAAGAAAAAAAAAAGGAAAAAGTGACTGTACGGTACTGGATTCTGAACGGTTAGTGCATACGGACAAAGAAGACAGTTATTGACGGCATCAGATTCTTAAAAAAAAAAAGACGACAAATTAAGAACAGGGCATAGTGTATGGCACCGAAGGGAAGGACATAAGCAGGTAGTGAAGAAAATACAGTTATTGGCCATTTGCATAGGCACCGTAAGCAATTGGAAAAAAGAGTATGGCATCGGACCCCTAGACCCCCATTTTATTTTTAAGGCACACTACAACCTAGAGTTTGGGGTACCAGCGCCGTTAGGGTAAGCGTTGGGTTTGTTCCGCACGGTGAGAAAGCAGTGTGAAGCTAAGCATTGGAGGGGAAGCCATAAGCCGCCTAGGGAAATGGATTTGGAGGTTGTAAACGCACAGAGTTGAACATATGAGACCCAGAGATGTTGCAAGCATTGATTGTCCACGCGCCAGTGGTGGCGAGAGAGGTAGCAGGGTACTACGCTTTGAGGAGTATGTCTTGTTTGGACATGAGGCTGCCATGGTGGAGGCACAGAGAGCTAGGGAGGAGCTAACCACCAGGTTGGAGGCAGTAGAGCAAGACTTGGCTCAGTGTACCCAGTAGTTGGGTGTGGAGAAGGTAGCATGGCTATTGAGGACAGATTGGCTATGGAGGCAGTATCATTTGAGCAACAGATTTGCAGCACTTGGTAGAGGCTGAGACTGAGCAACATGTTTTGGTTCTTGTACGTGGTTCATCATTCCTATCTTGTTCTGTCTTGGATATTTTGTTGTCGTCCGGAGACGACTTTTCTTTAGGGGGGGATGATGTTAGCTGTAGTACTTACTTAATGTTGTGTTAGTTATATTATGTGTAGCCGACGGTACTTAGTTACTACCAGACGACAGTTGGGAATCGGTGGTGACGGTTGGTCACACCCCTTTGGGTTTATATAAGCAATGTACTTTCTCTTCGGAGATATAATATAGGAGAGGGACTATTGTAAAGGTACTGAAGTTACGAATGATTAATAAAGATTATGGTATTCTCTGATCTATCTTATGTATTTGTATTTCCGTGTAACGTCTATGCATTAGTAAACTAGGTTACCCCAGCGGGTAAACAACAAAATTAGGCCTTTTGGTGATTAGCCAGTGTTCATTGATATATTTCATGCAAGCTGATTTTCCATTCTCCCAGCTGTTGAGAGCCTTTTCAACTGTCATGTCCATTATAACCGGAGTTGGAGGAACTTTGAAGACTCGATCAATAGTGTCCGGATCCAAGCTGATCACCACTTTCCCATCCTGATCTTTGATTGTTTTGGAGGCAGGATCAAAGTGTTTTGCACAGGCTATCACAAACTCAGGTTCAAATGCAGCCATCAGGAAAGTAGAAATGTGGTGTATGTAGCTCTCCCAGATACTAACCATCTCATCCTTGGTGGATGTGTCTACTCTTCTCAGAAACTCCTCTATGTCCAGGTGACCAATTTCTGTGTCTCGGATTTCCTCTACATAAGATGTAATCTGAGAAGGTATGATGGAATTCTGGTACTTGTCATACCGATACTTCATCTTTTTCTTTCCTTTGTTCTTAGGAGATGCAGATCTTCCTTCTGACATGACAAGATTTGCAACTGCAGTAACTGTTACATGAAAGTTCCAGAAAACAAGTACTTCGTCATTGAGAGAAGACAAATCCATTTCTATATGCAAAACTAAGAGAAGAGGGCAGCCTCTTAAGAAGATGGAAAAGTAGGTACGCGTGGAGTTTTCCAATGCATATGCACAAGT
This sequence comes from Thuja plicata, assembly GCA_018584345.1. Taxonomy (NCBI): domain Eukaryota; kingdom Viridiplantae; phylum Streptophyta; class Pinopsida; order Cupressales; family Cupressaceae; genus Thuja; species Thuja plicata. The sequence goes on along the minus strand of MU225172.1, from coordinate 1,256,665 downwards.
TGGGGAATGAGACAAAAATGATGAAGAAAATATCTTCAACTTGTAGCATGGTGGATATTTTGCATAAGACTGCATATTGGACCAAAAAGTGGGCTTTTTGAGCATGATGGCACATTGGGCACTTTACATCTTTCTTTTTCAAATGGGAGTATGAAAAAGGTGGGTTTTTATGGAGCAACTGCATGTAGGACAACACCTTGCATCTCTCATGCATTTTGGGGAAAATCACCACAAAAATGGGGTTTTTAATCCCGACTGCATATGAGAATAAATTGCATTCTCATATGCAACTTAGAGAAAATGAGAGAAGTAGAAATGACAGCATATATACAATAAAAAACAAAACACAAATGCAATCAAGGAAAGAGAAAAATAGAAATTTTACCTTTCTTTGGATGCAAAGGGGAAAAACACAATTCTTCTTCTTCAACAAAATAAACAAACTCTGGAAATGAAATATGGAATTTCGAATTTGTATTTTGAGAAAAAAAACAGCAGAGATATATAGCCCATTAATTTGACAAATTCTTATGGAGAATGAATGCAAATAACATGAGTCATAGTTGGGGAAGTGACAAATGTCCTTAATGCATTTAGAAATTGCATAAAATCAGCAAATGGGAAGAGAAAGTCTTCAAAATCGTGCCCTATATCATACCCATTTCTTCCTTATTAAATGCATTTACAAGAGAAAGCATTTCGAAATTGCATGGAAAGAAAAATGTTTTTTTAAAACAAGAAAAGACTTACCTAAATCCCAAACGAATAGGAGGAAAAAATGCAGAAGTTTAAGGCGAGTTTTTGGGAGAGAAAACGTCTCCTCTTTGCCTGTGCCCTAAGCGCACTTCTCAGTCCAAAATGCAGAGATTTGTGGATTCCAAACTCAACATTTTACTATGCAAATCCCATGCGAAAACCCGTCCTATGCCCAAAGCGCAAGAAAACGCTATTTGTTGTGGAATGAAAATGCGTTTTAACACCTTGCATCGCATGGGAAATGACATATAATCAGCCATGAAAACAATGCTCAACACTTGCAAACTCACATGCAATCCTTTCTTAAATCGATGCCATGTATATTCTTGAAGGAAAACACACTTTTTAGTGGAGGCATATGCATCGTTTTTTTAAAACAAGATGCAAAGAGCTTGAAAATCGATGCCCTACACACTCACGTGTTTTTGGAAGGAGAAAGCATATGTTATTAGGTTTGAAAAAGATATATTTCAGAGTTAAAAATCAACGCTTTAATACTCATATAGAAAACGTGACCTTTGAAGACTCAGCATATGCTTTTATTATGCATTCCCCTTTTAAAAAACACTTTACACTAAAAGTCGACCATGGGTTTTTAGGAGACATTAACATATGTATTCGACATGCTTCTTCCTCAAAAAACGACGCCTCATTCACTTAAAGTTAGCCACTGGCTTTTACATATGTTTTTACACATGTTTTTGGCAATAAAAACGACGCCATATACCCTTTAATGAAGCCGCGGGCCTTGAGAAAAGAAATACATGTTTTTTTTAATCAAACACATGCACAATCATTAAAAATTGACGCCATTTGGTTTATAAGTCAAAAACGCATATTATGTATATGCTATCTATTTTAAAATCAACGCCTTATGCTCTTTGAAGACAAAAACGTGTTTTTAGAAACATATAACACATGCGATATCAATAAAATTCGCCACTTTTTGACTATAAGAGGTAAAGACAAAAAAAAATACATATATTTACATATGTATTTCAAAACGAAAACCCCACCATTTAACTTACCGATTAAAGTAGATTTTAATTGTAACATATTTTTAGATGTAATACAAAAATCCATTTAACGAATAAAGAACATAATCTTTATATGCAACTTAAAATTTTAATAACTTGATATGCAGATACGACCACTATCATTAAATTTTTTAAGCAAAACTTCACGGGATGGTGTGAAATTTTGAAATAGAGTTTAAAATCTACCTTACATATAAAATGAACTTTCAGTTTATGCAATCGACAAGAAAAAGTCCACCTTTTAACGATTTTTTTAAAGATATGTAGACTGTCTGAAAAACCCCACTGGCAGGATATTGAAACACCTATAACTTGAGTTCGACTAACCCAAACAACGCCTAAGAGAGCTCAAAATGAGCAGGAAAACAAAGGCTACAAAACTACGAAAAAAACGAAACCAAAAACAAGATGCAAAAGCAAGGAAAACAAAAGAAAAATAAAAAGACTAGGTGTTTGTAAAAAGTGAAATCAACCGAAAACCAAGGGATAACTGATTTCGTTGAGTAAACCTCTTCTAGAACACCGACGAATTTAGAGAGAAATTCTACCAATCGTTTGGGAATTGCGTAGGGTTGTTCAATTTTGTGAATGCAAAATTGAGGACAATAGCTTGCACATGGTCTTGGCTTGTCACCTCCTTGATCAATCATGCTTATACCTAATTTTATTGTGATACTTTTATAAAGTCATAGTGGCATTTGAGCAAAGATCATAAACATCATCATACATCATGGTCTTTTCCAACATCATCAAACATCCTCCATCTATGCTTGGTTTTGTTTTCTTTCAAGGGAAGAAATGTTGTTTAGCATTCATGGATCTTCATCACCATTCCTTTTCAAGCATCCACCATCATTGTAGGAAATATACGTTGTGGGGGGATACATAGTCTCTCTCTTTGTCTCCTATATGGTGGATAACTATTGTACTTTTGTGACATAAGTAGTCCCTGGGAAATTGTGTTGACTACACTCTTTTATTCACTAGTACGTGTTTGTTTGCATCTTTTCCTGTTGGGGAAGGGTTTTTTTCTATAGGTTTATCTCCTTCACTCCACTTGTGAGAGATCTAGTTTTTTGTACTTGGATAAATAACATGGTCTTGTAACTGAGACCCATCCTTGCATCTTTGCATTTTATTGTGCTGTCTAAGTTGCACTTAAGGAGAATGTTGGTGTGAACATGGCATGCTGCATAACTAGTTTCTTATTAGTTCCTATTCACACTTATATACTTAAGATTACTTAGGTCATTTATTTTTTTTGTCTCGCAATCATAAAATCAAGACAGTTGTCATGATCTTAGTTTATCCTAAGGTTTCATCCTTGTCTCTATAGTACAATTTTTTTCATTACATATTGCACTAATTTCTTTTTACATCTAATGAATTCTATCACTTCACAGCAATTTCATTATTAATTTCTTGTGTGGAAGGTTGTTTTGGTTGTAGGTGATCCATGGGCTACTATGGTATTGGTCGACATCTCTTACACAAATTTCATCTCTAGTGGCACTTCCTCCTCTTGTAATTAAGTGATTTTTCATATAAACATGGCGTTGTTTCCTTATTGTTGATGGCATTAATACTTGTCTCCTATCATCTTAGAAACCTAGTTACACCTCTCTCATGTTGGTCACTTCATTATAAATGCTGGTAGCACTAGTATAGAAGGGCACTATCCGTTTATTGGTTGCTGGATAGATTTGTAGCAGTGATTTTATGCTGAGGCTGTTTTTGATTTGTTAAAGGAGGTCCTTACTGTTGGTATCAACTGCACTACTTGGTAGCTGATCATACATAATAGTATAGGGTGTGATTCTTGCCCAAAAGGGCCGTGATCCACTCTATTCAGCACTTGTACCATCACTTTGGGGCAGCTGTACTAGTCCGTATCAGATATTGCTATTATTTGATGAACACTATTTGGAACATCAATAGTGGATACCATCCTCTAATTTGAATCTCCTTTCTATTGTGAGTTATTGCTGTTGGGTATAGCATATAAGTTCACAGTTGAATGATGTTAGTAAACTTGTCCTGAGATTTCTGCAGTTGAATGCATCAGAATAAATAAGTTTTCAGATTACTATCATTATCTGTTTGGTTAAGGTCTAATTGTGAGTGGAATTCACTTAGTTGTGAATGCTAGAAATTACTTCAGGATTGGAATATCAACATTTTTTTTATCAACGTTCAGCTGCAATAAATAAATGTTAGCTTCAAGGGTCCTAATGGAATTTATAGTTGTCATAGTTATTCCAGCAACTAATCAGTCAGACCTACAATCGTATTTGGTTATTTTTGGTGCATGAGGGTTTTTTATAGTTATTTATGAATGTTAATGTTGTTCAACAATCGTTTGGTTGTTGGTATCCAGACTTTGCATTTTATATTTGACTTTCAGTTGGTGCAATCAGAAAAAATTCACAATAATTGTATATTTCATGAGGTAACTTGATTGGGAACATTACATAAATGTTGATTACAACTTAATCAAACTAAGTGCAACTAAAGAATCCACAAACCCTTGATGTATTGCTGATATGATAATTTTCTTGCAAATACAAATCTTTCCAGCTGAATTAGGTGCAACAATAGGCTTAAATGCAACCCCTGAATGGATTTTCCACCAATGGACAAGAGGTTTTAATCCTTAAATCCACAATTCAATCCAAGAGGGTTTTCATCCTCAAACACACTAAGGGTTTTCATTCTTGTATGTTCAATTTTGAAAATTGCATTGAACATAATGACAAAATTGACACCTTACTTTGGATGCTTGCCTCACCTTTATAGGTGCTCCCTTTTGAGCCCTTGATAAATTTCACGTTTCCCTCCAAGTGTTTTGAAAAAAACTTTTCCAATAAAGTATTAAATAGACCGTACGATATCTCACTTGGACATTTAAATTGTGCTTTTTGAAAAGACAATTAAATCCACTTTGAAATGCTATTATTAAATTATTTCCCTTATGTTGTCCCTCCCTTTATGGGAAACAAATAGGCTAGTGGCCTTCAATTAATTTTTTAATTCCTAAGAAGGGGACATGGCAGACAAATTTTGTTGCTCCTCTCAGCTGTTTCTCAGCAAACATCATTAGAAAATTCTAGAATTTTATGATTTTCTAGCTTTCGTCAAACTACTAAGAAGTGCTGTACAAAATTAATTGCAGTTGCTGCTCTAGGAAACTTTTGCTGGACATTTTTCACTCTTGGATCTGTTGGACGCTAATTTCTAGCTCTGAATCATCTGTACAGAAGAAATAATCACCAACTAATACATACAGTTTGCTATTTATTGGCTGGGTTTTACATAAGATTGGTACTTTGGTACCTTATTTTGATCTGCTTTCTGCTTATTTTGCTTCTGTCGTAATTGATTGCTGTATAAGGTCAGATCTGCCATTTATGAGGATTTCTAAATTTATTTTGTGTTATCAATTACCAGATTTACAATGTATGAGGGTTTATAGTTAATTATGAAATTTTTATTGCTGATCAGCATTAGTGGTATGGTTTATTAACATATTTTTGTATTCATTTTCAGTTTTCATAATCATAAAATACTATAAAATTACATATTTTCCTAGGTTCCCAATTGAGGAGATTACAAATGGTTTAGTTCAAAAGGCACTCACTAGCTAAACATTTTGCTTGGAAAATCCATCGCAGATAAATAAGACGCTCTTGATAATCAAATTTTACTACATTTCATACATTTATATAACAACGACGACTAAAGAGAGAGAATTGTTAAACTAAAGAACAAAAGTAATATTGAAGACAATACAAGTAGATTATTTTGTTTCATTAGAGTTTATCTTCTAGACTATGTCCGAACAAACAATAAGTTTAGTGCTTCCTGGTATATTTTTGAGCTGTTTGGTGGGGATCTACTTTCAATTGGTTTAAGGGAGTGATATTCTATTTGAGAGTGTAAAACTCTTGTTGCATGGTATAAGCCTATCTCAAAGAACTTGTATTCTACTGCAAACACTATTGGTGAAGCAGGAGTGATTTGTAATTGAAGCATGTCATCTCAATGTGCTCTTTTATTATGTCATTCAATTTATTCAAAATATGGCATTGAATGTTTTACCCAGAATTAACAAAACAATCTTCAGTTTCCATACCCATTTCAGCAGCCCAGGTATATATTGGAGCCTATATCTTGTAGAGCTTGGATTGGCCTTTCTGGCAGGCATCCTATTCATTGTTTCATTTCAGATCTCCACATTTCCTTTGCTCATTCTCTCTTCATCTGCAACATTTCACCTCTCTTGATTTTTTTTGCCTTTCCTTCCCTAACAACTAGAATTCCCAGAACTTGGCCATGATGCCTCTCCTATGTGGTTCAATTACCTTTTTATCCTCTCAAAGCCTCTTTCCAATACCTTCCTTTTAAAAATCAATGAAACATGTACAGTGATGGAAAATAAATCTTTACCAACTATTGGATATTTTTTCTAACTTGATGTATGCAGAGCATTGGTATTCAGTCATAAATAATAAGTATCCATCTATTCATTGTAGGGTATGAATTCCAGTCCCGCTTTCATAAAATCCACATTGGAACCTATATGATATCTGATGTGGTGAAGATGTTTCTCCACTCTATATAACTTCACCTCGGTGGTTATGTGCAACAATATTTTCTATCCAGATCCAGATTCCATACTATAAGTCTATTAATTGTGCACATCGTGTGGTTGGGTTTTAGTTCTCCGATCCCCAATTGTAAGGTCAAAATCAGTGTCTTTTATCTCATTAGCATTGTGCTTGGTCATGTTGTTTATAGAATCTCTATCAGTGAAGGTATCTTTTAAAATCTGAAATTGTGATTCATTTTCTAGATTATCATTCAACTTGCAGTTAATGTCAATCAAAGCTACTCGTAAGGCTCCAGTTTGACATATTCTTCTTGTCCTATTTCTCATCTTTGTGTCCAGCATTAATTTTCTTGGTGGTTGTTTTGAGTAAGTGAAAATGAATAATTGTTTGGCAAGCTTTTAAAATAATGGATTTAGGGAACACATCACTTGGAAAAGATTGCCTGATTGCCATCGTTGACAATAGATGATAACGTGTATTCTTGAGAGGAATTTGCAGTTTTACTTGGTCTTCTGAGAAGTTTTCAGGACACAGAAATAGAGGCCCTAATGTTTGTAAAACTACTTTTCTAAATATACTATAGAAACTAATATTCTTATAAATCTCAATGACAAATTATGGCTTTATATTAATAAGATTATAAATCATAATATAATGTCAATTCAAATTTATGTGCACAGTTGCACTTAAAACAAGGATAATAACATGACCTCTAATGACAGACTGGTTCTTGATGCTGGCTGCAGTTATACTTTCACAAACTGCTGTGAGAAAGCAATTGGAAGCCAATTTCGGGTTTAAACTAGTGATGTAGTGTAAAAAAGCAGTACTGTTTTGGGTGTATGATTGGAGTTTTGGGTGTATGTGCCACAAAAAATGTGCTTGGCATATAGGGATGCCCAAGTGTCCCAATGAAAATGCTCCAACATCTGCCTAACCCCATCAGGGGATGTGCACATGCCCCCTTCTTCCCTAAAAATTGGAGCAACCCCTGCAATATTTCCCAAGGATATATTCCCCAGAACTCTCCCTTGCCTGAATGTTTTGGGAATGATTGGGAATAGGTACCTCATAGTGGGAACTTAACAAACATTAAGGTAAATCCACAGTGAAACATTGGTCTTAAGATAAATTTTACTTTGTTGGATGCTACCATTGTTATGAAGCAGTTCACAATTTTGAATATGCTGTAGGTGTCTCATAAAGCCACAGTTAGAAAATCTAATACTAATTTGATAGGTTCTTCAAGATTATTTTTCTAATCCTTTAATAACCTTTTTTATCAATAAATTGTGTGGACTGGGCTTCAACTACTGGTTAGCTTTTATATTTGGTGCTTTTTACTTCGAATGCCATTTGTTTTTGTTAAGTTGCAATGAAATTTCTCCTTATCTCATTTGGGCCTCCTTTTAAGTTTGTCTCTTTGGGAATAGTTGGTTTAAAACAATCTAATGTCCAGCATAACGAAACCGTGGCTCTTAAAAAGTTTAAAAGAATAGTACTTATCTGATTATACTTTAAAACTTAGAGTTGTTCCTCATATAGATCTATTTTAATTTTCTTTTATAAGCTGCAAGAAAAATGTTTTAAGGGAACAGTATACTGTGTAGATGATAGGATATGCATGTTTTCTATGCAACAAATTGTGGTTGTACTTTAGAGAAGCAGGATTCCAGGATTCAGATTACATTACTTTCCATTAAAAAGCTATTCAATTTTCCATTAATATAAAAGTTGGGCTACTGGAATGATTTTTGCATATTGGTATGCTTCTACTCCTAGCAGAAAAGTAATCATCTTGGTTTCTCACTTCTTTATATGGTGATTTATCTTTCAGTTTGTTTCTGCAATGATTTGCTGCAGTTTAAAGTGAAACTGGCAGTACCTGACCCAAATAATAGATCACCTTTATGATGCAAATATCTTTCTATCACATATTCAAGAAATTATTTTTATTAATTTTGAGTTATGGAATCAAGATTAGTTCCTGAAATACTAGGTAAACTGTACCATGTTTATGCAGATCCTATATCACTTGTACGTGATTATAAGCTGAAACAGCAACTTATAGAAAAAGGTTATTCCGTGTTCAACTTTAATGGTGATTTATTATATGAATCATGGCAAGTTTATGATGAGAATGGGCATGCTTTCACAAGATTTAATGATTTCTGGGAAAAGTGCTTGAACATGCCATTTGATCCAGAGGCACCACTTCTTCCTCCAAGGAAACTGGTACCGTCAGCAGGTTAGATTATGTTTTAGTATCAGACTTTAATTTGACATAATTTTTTTTGCATTTTCCATAAATGTATATCCCACTTTGCAAACTAGAATGTAAGAATTCCTTTTATGGAATTTATGATCCTTGCATAGAATTATTGAATTTCCAAAAAAAAAACATCTCAAGTGCAGATGGCTTCTTTAGTATTTTCTGTTCTTTAATTTCTAGAAGCATTTCAAGCTACCAATTGTTGATGTTTTGAACCAGAATTGCATAAAATAAAATGCTGATAAATCAGTAACACAAGAACACAAGAGACAGAGATTTACCCTGGGAAAACCCTCCTACTCGAGGGAAAAACCCAGCCACACCCGGAAAATGATCCTTTATTGAATGCTGAATCAAATACAGAGTTCTTCAAGCTTCTGTTTTTGACACTTACCCATCAAAACTATCAGCCTTATACATAGATCGATCACTAAGCTATGCAAATACAGAATATAAGCCTTTTAAGTATCTCACAGACACAATCGATAATGAGAATGACTCATACATATAAATCTAATGCTCATAGATCATATACAGAATTATGCTGTAGCATAAATCACACTGAATACACAAAGATAACCTTTTCTTCAGACGTGGAAAGTATTAGAGCTACATCTGCTATTGTCTTCACACCCCCGAAGCTGAGAAAAATTCAACACACACCATACAAGGAGACTTTTCCCGCTGAAGACAAAGAGACATTGCCATTACACAAGGTGGATTGACGACAGTTACATAGAGATAACGATTGAATTTCTCCTGTGATGCCACATACACTCAAACCGACAAAGGGAAACCCAAAAGACTTCGAACGATATTTTCATCTTGGCTAGAGTTTAGTCACACTTGATTATTGTCTTCATGAATACGGGTCGATTACAGTTACAAAATTCTCAAGCGTATCCACACATCTCATACACGATGCCAAGTGATCCAAATATGACGCCAAGTCATCCAAATATGATGCCAAGTCATCATATACAGCAATGAAGAAGACGAATTACAATAAGAATAATATATGAAAGGAATTCGAAACAATAGAACCGATCAACCAAGATGAAGAAAGTCGCAAGACCTCTCTAGCTGGGCGGTGGCAAACAATGGAGAGAGTCGCAGACATGATAGCATCCCCAATCAGAAAGGCATGGACCAAAACTAAGTATCCAATCTTGTTATGGAGGAAAAATACTGAAGAAACAAACACAGGTATGAAGAAAATCTCTTGCAGCTACCAAAGCATTAACACCAATTGTGTCTTTACTTTTCATTTGTCACGAAGAGAAGACACATTTTGATCATTAGAGGCTACAAAATCAGCAGATACATTTGTAACTGCATCTTCCATATCAGGATCAAGGAGGAGTTTAGTAAGAGCTTTCCTAAACCCTTACTAACTTTTGCATCATGATATGGTGGCACCATTGTTGGCATATCAAGGATCTCTTCATTGTAATATTTGGGAGTCAATGTGAAGGCAAGAAGATGGAGTGGGGTGGTCGTTTTGTTCCTTTGCCCAACACAAATTGACTTTGCCCCTTTGAAGAAGGTTTCATGAAGATCTTGCTCTTTTGCATTTATGATGGATTTCATCTTTTCAATCATTGATGCCATCATAAAACCACCCCATGCCATGTTAGTAAAGTGGATCATACTCATGTTGGGCTTGGTGAAACAAAGAAGATATTCCACACAATCTCACTAAGTGTCATCTAGAATCATTTGCTTTACATTTGTTGCCCTCTTGATGTTGGATTTCTTCCATATGGCCCATAATTGGCTAATGGCCATACCAAAAAGTGCCTCTTGCACCATCACAAGTCATCTTACGATGATTGTGTTGGATGCAAATCTAGTCTCAATTATATCAGCAAAAATTTGCAAAAAATCCTGATTATACCCGATTAATCCTGAATCCTAGAGCCAATCCCGATTCATGAAAAAATCGTTGACCAATCATTGACCCAATTTTAAATGACATCTTTGCATTTAAAGCGCATTAAAATCATATTAAAATCCCTAAAAAATGGCAAGAAAACGTAAAAATCATTGCAAAAACCTATGAAACCCTACAAATAAACTCACGAAACTCACGAATCACTTAGAAATAGGGTTGGTTCCAAGATAGAAGTGAAGTCAATGCAGAATCAACATGGAAAAAAATTGTAATTTTGTCCCTTTAGTTTTCTTTCCGACCTTTGGAAACCCCAAACAGAGGAGCGGGAGGAGCAATGGCGGTCATCAACGAAATTTGAAAAGGCTTCAATCGTCCTAAATTGTGGGGGGCATGTGAGATAGAGATGAAGCAGTTAATGATTTTGTTCTCAATCGTGACTTTAATATTACCCGAGCTCTCTGCGCGCCTTGCCTCATGGATTCTAATGAGATAAAATATATAATAAATATTATACACTAATTTTAAAATTATAACTATTATGCACTATTGTAGATGGCCCTTTAATGGGAAAGCAACAAAATTTTGTGAGGTTTTCACACCATCGCCCCATTGCAAATGGGAACCCACTCTTTTGTTTGGAAATAAAGTAGAGTTTGTTGGCCTTAGTTTGGTGGCAATCTCGTAGTCTCCAAGTCAATAGGCTAGATTCAAGCAGCTCTAGGAGCAATCCTTGTTTATTCGAGAGTTCAAACCATTAAGGGTAGAGAGTTGCTAGCTAGGCATCCAACACTTAGAAATTTCGAGGATCGAAGTGAGCCTTAGGATATGGAAGGATTCGACGGACTGATATGAGATGCAAGTTTTGAATTTGGAGGGGATTCAAATCTGATTTTTATCTCCCTTTTTTGGTCTTGAAATCTGATTATCACCCTTAAAACTTTGATTGATTCACCTTCTTCTTCATTTAATTTGGTTTTCTCCATTCATTTGAAGGTGATTTTTGCCTCATATTTGTTTTGGTAGGCTTCCAAACTAGGGCGGAAATGGGGGGTCTGTTAGAAATGGAATTCCAAGGGAAGGTCAGAATTTGACCTCCTCTTGGAATTTTTCCAAGACTTTAAAAAATTGCTAAGTATTTGTCTTTCCCTTTGAAAACTTGAATTCCCCATTTTGTTGCTTTGTAAAAACTTCTATCATCCATTTCTTTGATTTTTGGTGATACTTAGCCCAAATCTGAATGTTAAAGTTCCCATCGTCCATTTCTTGTGCTCAGATTTGTTAATGTTTTATAGCTGCAGGAGAAATCATCTCTACCTGTGATGGTTGCTTCTATTCTCGCTGGCTGAAAGATATCCTTCTTCATTTATGTTAGTTATTGAAGAGTCATCCACGTCAAATGGAGAGTCACTATTTGGAGAGGTAAAGAGTCTCTTGAGCCAAGAATGTCAATTACGAATTTGAAGAGTCACTCGGGTTCACATGAAGAGTCCAGCGTTTGGAATATGAAAAGCATTTATAGAATCTTGAGTGATATACCAAGAGTCTCCCGGGTGAAAGGTAACACTTCTTGTTGTTACGACAATCAATATATATGTATCTTCCTATCTGTCATGTATCTTCTAGAGTGAGCATGATAGAGGACGGTGTGTGGATAGTTCATTGTATTAGGACTTTTCTTCAGAGCTGTGTTATATCTCTGTGTATGTAGCATTCTGTGAGATGCGTAGAGTATTATATGTTTTGTATTCAAACTGTGATCATAGCAGGTGTACTCAAACTGTGAAGAAGGCATTTATTGATTGTCTGATAAGAGTTATCAATCATATGCTTGAGATCATTGTATTTTGTGTTGAGCATTTAATAAAGGATCATTTTTTAGGTGTGGCTGGGTTTTTCCCTCGAGTAGGAGGGTTTTCCTAAGGTAAATCTCTGTGTCTCAGGAGTTTATGTGCTTTGTTTTTCCTGATATTTATTTATGTTATTCTGGTTCTCAAAAAATTTAACATGGTATAAGAGCGGGTCTAAGTAATGATCCAGAACCAAAATAGGACGATTGGTTTATGATGTGTAATGGGATCAACGCAATCCCTATCATTGTGATGAACTACTTCTAAGAGGAGGATATGACAATTAGAGGGAGCTTGAGCAGCAGAGGAAGAGTGCCAAATCCTTTTGCTGAGGATCAACAAGCTCGTGTAGTAGTGTGACTGCTAAAGCTCCTTGTTTGGTCAACATTGGAATCAACTCTATTTTGCTATGATAATCAAAGCAGTGAGAATGCTGCCCTGCTGAGAGGGAGTTCCATTCAGAGGGAGTCTGACTATCCATCACAGGCAACCTTGGACGAGGAGGTCAGAAGATTGATATCAGATTCGGAGGGAGTTTGACTTGGACAAAGAGTTCAAAAGGTTTATATCTGTCTTAGAGAGATGCACATTATCATGAAGATTTGTTAATGAGTTCTTCTCTGTGAGGGAGAGGTTCGAGGTGCAATCCCTTGTTAATGTGTTCTTCTCCGTGAGGGAGAAGTTCAAGGTGCAATCCCTTGTTAATGAGTTCTTCTCTTTGAGGGAGAAGTTTGAGGTGCAATCCCTTGTTAATGAGTTCATCTCTTTGAGGGAGAAGTTCTAGGTGCAATCCCTTGTTAATGCATTCTTCTTTGCGAAAGAAGTTTGAGGTGAAAGCCCTTGTTCCACCCTCTGGGAGTAGCTATGGTGGTTCCACCCTCTGGGAGTAGCAATGGTGGATGTCATGTGAGAGAGTCCATGACTTAATTTTCTGTTCTTTCACCCTCTGGGACTAGCCATGGTAAATGTCATATTGAGATGATGATATCACGTTGAGAAAATCCGTGATAAAGTTTTGTTGTTGACACATATGGGTGTAGCCATTGTGTTTTTCATGTTGAGAGACTCCATGACATGAAAATTTGCAAATGATTTCTCCTTTGCTAAGAGGGAGTGTTAATGTTTTATAGCTACAGGAGAAATCATCTCTACCTGCGATGGTTGCTTCTATGCTTGTTGGCTGAAAGATATCCTTCTTCAATTATGTTAGTTATTGACGAGTCATCCGCGTCAAATGGAGGGCTACCATTTGGAGAGGTGAAGAGTCTCCTGAGCCAAGAATGTCAGTTACGAATTTGAAGAGTCACTCAGGTTCACATGAAGAGTCCAGCGTTTAGAATATGAAAAGCATTTGTAGAATCTTCCTAGTGATATACCAAGAGTCTCCCGCGTGAAAGATAAAACTTCTTGTTGTTACGACAATCAATATATATATATATATCTTCCTATCTGTCGTGTATCTTCTAGAGTGAGCATGATAGAGGACAGTGTGTGGACAATTCATTGTATTGGGACTTTTCTTTAGAGTTGTGTTATATCTCTGTGTATGTAGCATTTTGTGAGATGCTTAGAGTATCATATGTTTTGCATTCAAACTGTGAGCATAGCAGGTGTACTCGAACTGTGAAGAAGACATTTATTGATTGACTTATAAGAGTTATCAATCATATGCTTGAGATCATTGTGTTTTGTGTTGAGTATTTAATAAAGGATCATTTTTCGGGTGTGGCTGAGCTTTTCCCTCGAGTAGGAGGGTTTTCCTACGGTAAATCTCTGTTGCTCTGGTGTTCTTGTGTTACTAATTTATCAACATTTAATTTTATGCAATTCTGGTTCAAAAACATTAACAAGATTTTGTCCATTCTCATCTCAATTTTCATGTCGTATTCACAATCCTTGGGTCTCATGTTTCTCGTTTTTTTTCATCAATTCTCAATTTGGATCATAAATCAGATTTGAATCCCCTCCAAAGTCAGAACTTGCATCTCAGATCAGTCCATCGAATCCTTCCATATCCTAAGGCTCACCTCCATCCTTGAAATTTCTAAGCGTTGGATGCTTAGGTAGCAACTATCTTCCCTTAATGGTTTGAACTCTCGAATGAACAAGGCTTGCACCTAGAGCTGCTCAAATCTAGCCTATTGACTTGGAGACTGCAAGATTGCCACCAAACTAAGGCCAACTACGACAACTACTCTACTGCCAAACAAAAGAGGGGGTCCCCATTTGCGATGGGGCTTAGTGTGAAAACCTCACAATATGAACCCCTATAGTTTATAATTATTATTATAAAGTGGTTTCATAATTTATATTATTATTGACTATTAAATTATTAATATATATTAAGAGCATAGAAGTAGAAAACAACAAAAAAAACAATTATACGTGATTAATCAGGAGTCTGCATGCATAACGATTTATTCCCCATCAAGATTTTTTGGTCAATAACTTTCAATGCTATTTTTTTGCGATTATCAAATGATTAATCAGCAAAAAGCGATGGTTAATCAACGAAAAAATTGCTGGAATCTAGCATAAACCCTAAAAACAATGTTGAGGGGGAAAAACCACAAAAACTTGACATGATTCTCTACCAAAATTGATATGCGACGTTGAAGATGTAGCTGGGAAAGTTGGGTCTAAAGTGTTGCAAAGTCCTGAAGTGTTGCAGGGTCGGGAAGTAGCGTGGGAGATAGGCGATTACAAACAAATTTTTCCTCTCTTTCTACATTAAATATATTGTATAGCTTGATTGATACTATTTCTTTTTTAACATTGATTTTGTTTGTATAAATTTCAAATATTAAAATTGTTGCAATATGAAACAAAAGAAGACCGTAACAAAGTTGCCTTATTTATTTGTTGCGATGTGATCTAATAAAAGAGCAAGGTAACAAAGTTTTGCCTTATTTATTTTGGAGAAACAAAGAACCCTACAATAATCATTATAATCATTTTAGGCTTGTCAATTATGAAATATATGTTCTCACGATTAATCAAATTACTAGATATTTAAAACTCCACTCAAAATTAAATTAAATAATTCATGCAATTTAGTCTCTAAGTTCAACATATATTAAGTTGTTTTGGTATATACATGTGTATATACCACTTCACATGTGTATATCATGCCACCTTTGTATATAATTGTTTGTTGAGTATATATAATAAAAGAAACTTGAGAGAATTCTAGAAAATGAATTCTACTTATATGACTATGAAGATTTTCTTTTATTGACTATTTTGCGAAGAAAGCTTCGTTCTGATTTTGAAAAATATGAAAGCCCACCCCATATTTTGGTGCTACTTAAAATCATAGCTTGATTGAAATTTATACACACAAAATCAATGTTAAAACTCTGAGTGCTCCAAGTTAAAAATATATTAGGAGGTTGTGCAAGTGCATTGAATCACTTATATAAGTCCTTTATCATCTAAACTTTATCATCTGTGCTATGGAAATGTCCTTTAATTTTAAAAAAAGTAGTTATTGACTGTTTTTCTTCAATTTTTCACATTTTTTTGTAAACTCAAATTTTCCCCATTTTTTTTTCCTGTTCCCCAAACGATTTATGCTTCTCAACAACCTATTTGAAAATAAAAATCTAAATAATTGAAAACAAAGAAGAAAGTATAGATATATATTTTTTAAATAAATTACTAAAGTAAAACATAAAATCAAAAAAATTGCATAGTTTGAATTTGAATTACCTTCAGTAGCTCTAGTCGCAAGAATGATCTAAAAATAGCCCATGACATGGTGGTTTGTGATGAACATTTGGATTTCTTTATTTTCAGCAAATACTTGTCTGATCCAATCTATTTTTTTACCTAACTTTTGTAGCATGAGGTTAAGTGAATGCAGGACAAGATGTCCAAAATATGCGAGAACTACATCTCAACTAATATACCATCCACTTTGCAATTCTTTTCATTGTTTGTTATAACTTGGACAACATTTTGGGGATCCACTTCATCAATACACTGTATAAGGATGCGAGCAGTAAATTGCGCATCCTTTGCTTGCCCCTAATGATCCACAACTTTTAGAAACATTCCCCCTTTAGGGCACACTACAATCACATTAATTAATGGTTTTTTTTGCATTCTTCCAATCATAAATAATAGATCCACCTATTACTTTCCATGAGGCCTTATAGGGAGCCAATGAAATTTCTATATGCTTGACCTCCTTTAATAATAAGGTGCTTTGCGCCTTCTCATAACCTGGAGTTGTGTACCCCTTTAGAGCTTCATTTATTTTTCTTTCCTTGTCTTGCGAATAGGTTGATCAAACATCATTGAAAGACAAACCTTTTGCATAGAGGCATCTTGCAATGGTCTGGTCAGCAATATCTCTGTCATAAATGCCCTCTCCAATGGTCCCTTTGCTCTCTTTGAAATACTAGCCTCATCTTTATTCCTTCTCAAAGAAGGATGGCTTTGTACTATGATATTAGGGACGACACTGTGTTTGGGATGGAGCAAGTCACCTTTGTGAGCCCCTTTACTCAATGATGCTATGTTCTATTTTCAACCCTTTCATTTGCTTCCTCTTGCTCCTTAATATATTTTGCTTCTTTAAAAAATGGTCTAGGCACACCGATTTTTCCTAGATAGGCCGTGATTTCCAATCCAAGAATTGCCCAAAAATGGCTTTTCCCGACTATAGGAACTTCTATACCGCTTATCTCATCCAAGACATATCCAAAGGTGTCACCCCACTTAGAATTTGTATTACCATTTGTACATGCCTCCATAGCGGTGATGATAGGGGTTGAAGTAGTTGTCACAATCCCTACTGATTTAATTTATCAGTTTGGAGGGGTCTAAAGCGATTGCGGTAAGGCATTGTGACTCATGTCTAGGGGTGTCTTTCAATGGTTTTGATGATTTCAATGATTGTGAGTATTGTTTTTTACTAAGATTATAGGATGTGAAGAAATCAAATCCTATTCTATCCGCCTTTTGTAAAATTGAAATGGCTTTTCAAATCCACACAAGAAAATGAATCTCTATTCTTACACACATTATGGAAAATAAAATGTCTACTACACACCACATTTTGTAGAATAAAAAATATTAATCTATTTCACTCTTGTAGAAAAGAAATGTTAATCTATTTCACACTTGTAAAAAAAATACTGATATTTTTTGCAAAAATGAAATATTATTCTACTACACACTCATCTAGAATTCTCGGAAACTGAATCAAAATTCAGAAATAGTCTAATAGAATAATGTTTGCAGACATTAACTGAGTTAGTGCACAATACTTATGATACCACTATAACAAATGAACATTTACAGCTATAACAAAATGTAACAAATTAACACATTAACACAACAATAAACTAATCTAATGATCACCTCTGTTGAACAAGTAGGCCCGACTCTCCTTCAGGAGGGATCTGGAGCTCAACAGTTTAGGAAAACTTTCCTTCTTGTGTTCATCAAATGGGGCCCCTAAAGAGGGTAAATTATAGAAATAATGACTTTTCTTCTTAAAACAAGAATAGCAACTTAAAACTCTGAACTAAGAACTAAATTGAGAAAATGGCCTCATATATATATTCGGCCTTTATTCAAAAAGCATAAATTAAAGAAGAAAGAATAGTACTGTACCAGTTAATTACAAGAACGAAATTCCAAGAAAGACTGGAATTTAGGGTGTACCAATTCTGCTTGGGGAATCAAATTGGAGTAGTCCACAAGGTTTAATGGTAATTGAGCAGGATGAGGGGTGGAATTGAAGATCCCCCAATTTGATGAAGGCAATATTTTCCTGATTGGCATGCAACACTTGTTAGAAGGCCAATTGGGAATCGGCCCTGGTTAGAGTGTCTTACAATCTGGCTCGAGCTAAAGTTACATGCAACTGTTTAGCCGTTGAGGCACTTGTAGGAGGAAGGGTTCTAATCCTAGCTCGAAGTGGATAGATCAACTCAGGAGTTGTTAGTAGTTCCTTTTATTTTTAGGGGAATATGAGTTCTTGTAATGGTTAGTCAAAATGACATGCATTTATGCAAAAAAGAACTTTTATCATTAGTGTAACTTTTCATGGAAAAGTAACATTTCCACAAACATGACCCATTCAATTCTTTTATGAGCAAAAAGGAAATTATTAATGTGCTTAATATGCCAAGTATGTTAGAGACAGAACTAAAAGATGTTTTAAAACATCAAATTAAACATGAAATTTTAGGTCTCATCGTTCCCCCCAATTAAACCATATCCTCGTGTTTACAATTGAACTACCTCCTTTTTACCAAATTGACCTTCTCAAACCAAACCACATTGTCATATTTATCATTTTTGTATTCTATAAAGCCTCTTCTAGCATCTGCATACCCATTATTGTGAGTAATTTGATGCAGAGGGCCCATGGTTCACACAAAAACCCACAGATCTGATCATTAGCAATGTATTAGGGAAGCAACCTTATTGGCTCTTCAAGCCATTCCATAGCATCAAATGGAACTTTACAATACTTCAAGGCAATAGTACACAACTTTCATAAGTATTTTTGAATCAAAACATAAACTTTGTTTTGTAACAACACCTATTCAACTCCCACACTTCTACTCACAAGTCAACATTAATAGGAACGTCAATAGTGCTTACAAGGTCCAATGAACTTCAAGATACCTTATAAAAACTCAACACATCCTCATTGCATTCTTAAATACCCTACACAAATCAGAGATCTCATAATTACTATATTTTGTACAATAATCAGACCTAAATGCACCTTGCGGTTGATCACAATTGTCAAACCAAACACCCAACACTTGGAAGGTTTCTTGACCACCAATTTGGGTTTATCAACACCTTGCCTTTCATGAGTCTCCCCCTTACAACATTCTCAAATTTTCTGGCTCATCACAGATCCTAGACTTTGCTGTCCACAACTTGCATTTGCTGTCTGATCACAGTCATAAGGAAACACAACTAGCATTGCACTTGATTGTTTTGAACCTTCAAGAAATGATGTTGTCTAGACACTCATTAAACAGGAAACAACTAGACTTTACATAAGATGAGCCTCCTTTGTTTACAAACAAGACAAATAACTCTTATTGCTGACTCTCATGAAATCAGATTTGTTGAACAGAGATCTAATATATGCAAATGCTTATGGTTCCATTAAATTACAAAGTGAAAGGGGTCCTAATACATTCCACCAACCTTATCCAGCAGTTTTGCCCATGAACGAACAGCTCTTCTCATTCAAATCATCAACATTTCGTTTATCTCTGTCATTGATAGTCTGATTTTTACTACAAAGTGCAGCAAACAGTCATTAATAACTTTCACACGAATAATCATGAAACCAATCACTCTGGTCAGATTGTATATTACTTGGTTACAGAGCTTTTCTCCAATTTATAGCCAGATCCAATGGTTAAAACCAAAGTTATGAGGGTTTTACCAAAACGGGTAACCCTTGGTAGGGTTCCAGGCAGCCTACAAAGAAATTACAATAACTTTCAAAATACAATATCAAATCCAATGAAATTTAATTTAAATGAAAGATATTTCATTGATCTATCTACCACAAGTAATTAAACATTGAAATTACATCAAATATGAGCACAAATGGTTCTACAACAGTCACAGACCCTCCAAAAATGTGACAGTCAGAGGGTTCTTGAGTGTTGTTCCACAAACTCCCCTAAAAAAGGATCACTGCCCCCATTTCGGCCAAACAATGAATTATAAACTCTATATAACCCCTTCAATTGCTGTAACTACCTTTCATAACTGATGGACTCTCCCTTTGCATCTTTTTTGCAATTTTTGCAATGTTGCAATGTTGCAGCTTTTGCAATTTTTGTGCAACTTTTGCACTTTTTATCAAAACATCTCCAAACTTTACCCAATTGTTCTTGGACATCCTAAACACATTAAAATGGACTAAATAAACCGAATTACAACCATTCCAACCCCTTTTGGGTACTTTTCACCCTTTGACCACATTTGAGTCTATCAGGACCTTGTAGGTCTATTTTGAACAAATGGCTCTCATGGCCTTGCAAAATGATTTGCCTTGACTCAAATAGTCATTAAAAACTTACATAGGATTGATGAAACATTACAAATAAGAACAAATGCAAATTGACCTTATGAGACATTTCAATGGATAGGTGCTCCTGCACCATAATTCGACCAAATCGACAGGTCATCATGTCTAGGGGGATCTACTGTAGTGATGAAATTGACATCGCACAGATGATGATAAGGGTTGGTCTAAACCAGATGCCTATCCAATTCCTGAAGACATTATATTTTTCCATTAGTATATGCAAGGAAAAACATGATACACACCATCGGTTTATGCTACACCGACAGACAGGGCACAACATTACCCGACGCCAAGGTTACCGATACTGCCAAATACAAAGCATCCCGACAAACACTATTCAGTGTTACCCGATGACAAAAAGGTCAAAGGAACCCGACAAGTAACCAACAGTGCAACCCGACGATACAGTCAAGAGTGGAACCCGACAGATGAAGGGAACCCGACAATCAGTTCAATGAAGGAACACCGACAGACTTTCAGTTCACACCGACAATCAAGAACCGACAGTCAATTACATCCAGCAAAAAGTGGATCTGACTTTCCACGTCAGATAAATCACTGAAGTTTTATATTTAGCTTTTTGATTTGTTTTAAATCCATTACGTGAGGGAAAAGCAATGTATTTATTGTTGTTTTTATCAGTATAACTAATTTAAAACATGCAAACTAAAGGATCAAGGTTAAGTTGTTTACCTTGGATCTAGAGTTAACATTGTAATGCGTGATTCTAAAATAGGTCAAATACTTGTATAAATAGATGCTCAATCAATTATGAACATGTTGTTCGATGATGATTGTAGCCACTGAGAGCATCTAAGGATCAGACAAGAGAATTCATGCAACAGCACAGACAAAGATCAAATCAGTTGTCAAGGATAGAACAAAGGCTACCAACGAGCAAGAAAAGGTATTAATCAATCACTATAGGTGATATTCATATACTGTAAAGCTTTAATGGATCTGTAATCAGCGATTATAGATTGCATACAATCAAGTCAAACATATTGTACACATTCTAACAAGTGGGGTACACTTCAGAAATCCTTTCAAGGAAGGTGGACTTAATAGTCCTATTGTAAATCTCTTAACTGAGTGCACACTTCATTAGTGTTGCTAAAGCTCTTAACAGAGTAGATCCTAACAGGTCTCCACATTAATACTCCTAACAGGGTAGATCATCAGAAATGATCAATTGTAAGCCTTTACCGGCTCCCTTCCATTCTGCAGATAGTGAAGTTTTGTTGGTGCCATCCCCACCATAGTTTTTACTTCCTAACAGGAGTTTTCTACGATATCATATCTTGTGTTATGTGTCTATTACTTTCATGAATGTTTCTATGAATGTTGCATAAAATTAAGTTTATGAATTAATACTACATGCATAAGAAAGAACATCAGATATGGTCGGTAATACAGTAAAGATTGATTACTAATGATGAAAGGTGAAAAGTGTTAAAAGTTTTAGAGGTACTGATTCACCCCTCCCCTCTCAGTACCACTTCCCATTAATCCCAACAATTGGTATCAGAGTTGAGTCTCTTCTTGGAAAGCTTAAAGGCTTAAGAGAAAAGATCATACAATGGAGAAGTACAAACTTGATAAAAATATTGAGAACAAAAAGATTGAAATACAAATGTTCTATGAACAGTATAAAGAAACTAGAATCAGTATGAGACAACTGCTGGATGAAAGAAAGACTGGCTTCTCGCTATAATGAGATAGATTATCATGAGGAAGAGATTCCAGATTTCTTTGAGTCTTCAGGATCAAATACAAGCAAGGCATTAGATACATCAGAAGAAAGCATCACAGACCTAACTGAGATCAATCTACATCTGGCTGGACAAGTCAAATCTCTGCAAATCGGTCAAGAGACACAGATGGTAAGAATGATTGATGTCATGAACAATGCAAGGCAAGCTGAACAAGAAAGAACTCTAGTTATTGATGATAGAAGAAAGATCACAGACAAGCTACAAAAAAAGGAGTCTGAGATACAAAGACTTACAGAGCATCACCATGAGGTAACAAATCAAATTATTCTTATGAGTCAAGAAGCAAACAGAATGAATGTGGAACTCATTGAAATAATACAGATTATTGGTGAACTAAGAGAGGAGAATGAAAAACTAAAGCATGAAGCTAGAATTCAACAACATAATGACATGATTAAGAGAGCTGAAGAGAGTACAAAAAGGATGGATGAATTCTTGAATGCACAAAGAAGACCCAACACCAACACTGGACTAGGGTACACGGAGCATGGAGAGACATCAAATGAAAATGATCCAAAAGATGTCTACACCAATCCTAGACCAAGGAAGCTGACATGCAATCACTGTGGAAAGCAAGGCCACACCTCAAATGTCTGCAGGAGTAAAGAAAAAGGTATTTCTAAATCCACATTTACATTCATAGGACATTGTTATAATTGCAGCAAGAGAGGACATAAAGCACATGAATGTAAATCAAAGGTGAAAGAACCAAAGAAGGAAACCTATATGGACAAGTATTGCCCCACCTGCAAAATGCATGGGCACACATCTCTTGAATGCAGGAAGAAGAAAATTGAAGCATGGAAACCCAAAAATGAAGGAAATGCTTATAAATCGAGAAGAGTCGGTAATTCATGTGTTTGGGACTACGATACATGGATAAACTGCACAACATGTGGTAGATATGGTCACATAGCTGCAAACTGCATGAGGACATGGACCAAAAGGTCTAGAGGCTGGACCAACCCCAGAATGACATGTTTGCACTGTCATAAGGTTGGACATCTAAAGAAGGACTGCAGAGACCGAATAACAAAAACCACCACTTTTGCAAATGGTAACACCATTGAAGACATCAAGAAAATGAGAAAGCAAATGTGGAGGAAAGCTTCAACCATTGAGGAAGCTGGACCAAGCAATGTAGTAGGTGACACCTCATCCCATGGATTTGGTGACATCACCACCCCCGCCTAAAGATAAACAAGTATGGAATTGTACTACACCAAGTCATATTTTTCATTAGTTCCATTATACAAATTGATAGATAGTCAAAATCTGCATGAATAAAGATGCATGTTATGTTGCTTGTTACAATTTTGAGAAATCAACCCCGCCGGTAAACACATACCGAAAATCATCGGTGAATATAAAGGATGAGCTGTCTACACTTATCGAGAATTGTCGGTCAACACATAAAAAGGCTAAGTCGCTAATGCAACCCGACACCCGTCGGTAAGGAAGCAAAGTCACGAAGTTGTCTTGACACTACACCGAGATCCGTCGGTGAGAGCGACAATCCTAATAGCTATCCTGAACATCCTATCATAACTGAGAATATTACTTGAGAGTCTTCCCAACGAACTCCGTCTCCATGACCCGATGAGTTGTTGAGCATTTATGACAGACTTAGGGCAAAAGTCTATAAATACTCGACGGAAGCACTTCATTTCTGCACACGCGATTTGAGCAAAAAGAGCAGAGCAAAAACAGAGCAGATAGCAGAGCGACCTTGACTCGATCCAACGCACTCCAAACTATCCATTCACAAGTTACACAGATCAAAGTACCGAGCGCGCCGAAGAACTCTGTTGTTATTTTCGAAAAAGCCCTAAATTCGAAACACAATGGCAACCACTTCAAGAACAGTAAAATTGAAGAATGATAAGAAGAATGCCGTTAAGTTGATAAAGAATAGCACTTGTGTGGATCCTAAGTACAAGATATGCCCAGAGATTGCATCGCAACCCGATGATTCTAGCGCATTTTCGAAAATTCCACCTAGGGTTTTGCTGATAAAAGACATTAGGTCCTACATTCACTGCAAGATCGCTAAGATAGGTGATCTAGAGATAGATTGGGCTTACAAGAAGCTGTGTGATGCACAAGGAAACCTGAAGGAAAAGCACAAACACTTATAGGTAAAAGGGATAACAAATGCCCTATATTTCCCGAGGGTTTTTCAAAACCGACTGGATTAGGTTAGTTCTGAGCAGAATGCATGACCAGAAGCTATGGTTGGATGAACCCAAGCAGATCACAAAGGATGTGTTACATGCTATAACTGGTTACCCCATAACCGACAAACCTAAGGCACACAAGCATCCCTCTCGACCAGAAGTTGAAAAACTCACCAATGCTGTGTGGGATAACAGAGGACTCGAGGTGAACACCATCACTGACGAGGAACTAAGGTTCGGTGCATGTGTGATAGGTTACAAAATCTTCCAAGCAAGTAGGCTAAACAACATTGCATCAACAACAGTAAGCACAGCTTACAAGATAGTCACAAAGGGAATATAGATGGATCTATGTGAGATCCTGTTGAAGCAACATGACGAGAATATGACAACAATCAGGTCTGCAAAGACAAACACATGTAAGTTCGGTTCACTTATAATGTGTATATTCTTTTATTTTCAAGAACACTTTCCTTCAGTTGGCAAAGTGAAGTGGGACACTACCAAGCCAGTCACATTGCAGATTAGTGACCTTATCAAGTCACTAGGTGACAACTTTGATTCAGTGATGACTGAAT
>MU225172.1:1217930-1231490 GCA_018584345.1 Thuja plicata | reverse complement strand
CTCTTGACTATGAGATTAACATAGATCAAGCAACAAATGCAATTGATGCATTAATGAATGAACCACTTGACAGTAAACAACCAAGATTTGGGACATATGAAGAGGCCAAGTCCAAGATAAAATCAGGACTAGTAATCAAGAAGACTGTCAACAAGAAAAATAAGATGGCGAAGAATCTTGAAAAGATGTTGTTGGTTAATGAGGAGGAGAAAGAACAGAGGAAACCGAGGAACAAGGTACCATCGGTGAAGAGCAAGATGAGCAAGAATCAGATTCTGATACACCTCCACCTCCTACCAAGAAACCAAGGACCACAGCAGCTCAGAGGACAAGGAGCCAAATAACAAAGAAAGATTCTACACCCCTCAAGAAAGGTCAAGTGAGGACCTATAAGAGGAAGCAACAAACAGAGAAGCAAACAGAGAAACAAATACCTACCAAAAAGAGGAAAAGACTGATCAGGACCAAAGCTGACATAGAAGATTCAAAAGAGGATGAGCTTGATGTAGATAAGAAAAGCTCAGCCCCGAGAACGATGGATGAAATTGTTGATTCAATTGCTACAACTGATACCATGACCGATAGAAAAATCAGACAATGGACTAAACTGGAGCCAGAGGACCATCATAAAATACAAGATGCAATAATCAGGGCAATGGTCAAGTACAAATATGTACCAGTTGAGTTTGTTCACAAAATACCCAAAGAACTGGGTGATAGAATTTCACAACAATGGTCTTATGCTTTGCACACAGAAAAGGAAGCAAGGGAGAGGGTACTTCTCACACTCATGCCTCCCGAATAAAAAATGGAAAAGATAAAAGAGATAATGAAAAAGCATATTTGCACGGGTACGCGTACCAAGACCCCTGGTACACGTACCGGGTACTGGGACGCGTATCCCCGTACTAGATACTTGCTGGGTACTTTACCCTCTCCCTTGAAATGCCACGTTAGCGCCGGCAGATTTTTTTTGCAAAACGTTCAAAAAAGTCTGATTTTTGTTTCCGTTTTCGACTAGATGATAGATTAAGATGTCTGATTTTTATTTCCGTTTTTTGTTTGCGTATCAGCTTGTTGTTTATCAAGCTTAATTCAATATGTAATCGGTTTGAAACTTTGATACAATATTGATTAACTTAAACTAGTAAACTTTATCACTGTTCAAGTCAGAAGTTCATCATTTGCAATATGTTGTTATATGACATATAATCTTCTTGTTCATGTTTAATGTTTGCCATCTCTGTTATGAACTTATGCATCTAAACATTTAGGAACATATTGCAAATCTAAAACTAAAAACGATACATTACACATATGCAAACTTTATCACTATTCTTGTTTTGAAAACTCAAATGTCATGACTCATATTTTCAGATTTTCTATGAAATATAAAAATTATATTATAAAAAAAAAATTGACGTACCCCCGTCCCCTATTTTGAAAAATAGCCGTACCCGTACCCAAAGTACCCAAGTACCCCCGTCCCCGTGCAACTATGTGAAAAAGCATTCTAATAAATTTGTGGCAAAGATAAGAGCTTTCAAGGTGCTACAAGATAAATTTATAGAGCTAGACAGCATGACAAATGCTAAATGGAGACAAATCCTAGATCTACCTGCAAAATCAACAAGTTGTGAGAATCAATTATTTCTCACCGACACTCCTCATGTAGAGGAACATAAAGATAAAGCAAGTCCTAAGCACAATGCTTTGGATAATGTGGATATTAATGAGCACATTGACTTAGATAAAGTCATGGATGATCTTGAAATTCAAGACATCACTCACTATGATTCTGATAAAGATCCACAGAAAGAAGATGATGTCATTTCCATATCTCTTAAGGATCAAAACAAGCAACAAGAATTGGAGACACAAGGAAATAAGAACATGGATGTTGCTGATGAGATATGGCCAGACACTTCCATTATTGACATCACAGGACTGGACCCTGCAGATCAAATACAAAAAGATGAAGATGTCATTGCTCAAAAAGTTCAAACCGATGAGCAGGACACAATTCTAGATGCAGCGCAGGCTAGCACGCAGAATAATATGCCAGTATTGATGAAGGCCATCAATCTGCTAGAAGGAAATGAAGAATCTAATGCAGCAAATACAAGCATACCCGAAGACAAGGGTGATGCTGAGACAAAGGATACCACAGATGAATCAAAAGATACAACTGCAGATCAAGCTACAACCGATGATCAGCAAGAAGAAGAAAGAAGAAGAACAAAAAGTAGAAGAGGAAAAGCAAAAGGAGAAGAGTGAAGAAGCAAAGACAGATGAACAGGAAAAGAAAACAGAAGAGAAATTTGTTGAAACACCCAAGGTTGGTGAAGAGACGTCTTCACCTAACCGACAGGTGAACCCCGAGCAGAAAACACAAGAGGTTTCATCTACAAAGCCTTCGCCGAGCGCCTCAGAGAAAACAAATGAACTAGCAATGGTAGTTCATACATCTGCCTCTACTCAAATGTCAAGGAAGAAGAAGAAGAAGAATAAGAATCCAGTCACTCTGGATGAAATAATTGAGATTCCAGTATGCGATCCTAGAACATTGGATCCTACTGAGTTAACAAAGTATGCAAGACTTTGTGAAAGGAAAGCCATGCAGGATAAGTTGAGAAAAGTCACAAAGGAAGCAAAGGTACTTGAAGTTGCACGAGGAATACTTCAGCAAATTGTACCTGACACAGATGTTGATCAAACAGCCCCCGTGCTTGATCAATTAGTGGTTCTCACCGACGCTATCACATCTCAGAACATAGATGCTGAGAAGGCTATGGAAGCTAGACTTGAAAAGAAGTATGAATTCAAGTTAGCAGAGAAGATAAGCCAAGAAGTGGCACTACAAAAGGTGAAGCTATCTGAACTAGTAAGCACAGTAGACCCCATCATTTCAGAAGCAATAGCCTTAATTCATAAATTGTGCACGTTAGATCAACTCACAAAGGAGTATACCGACAATATAGCACAGATTGATGCTGATCTTCAAGCAAGTGCACAAGGTCTCACAAATAGTGAAGAGGCAATCAAATTGCACAATGAACAGCTCAAGCAAGCTAGGAAGCTAAGACAAGACATACAGATTGCAGAAACCAAGTTCAGAGATGAGGTGAATGAGCTTCAAGCTCAACTCTTACCTACTCTCACATTACTGCAACAACATATGATAGAGGCAAGAGCACTTATTGCCACCCCAGAAATATCTGTCCTAGACAACATTTATGATATGCATGCCCGGATTGAGCTAGAGCATATGGCATTAGAACTCCTCAAAGAAAAATGGGAGAAATTGATTGAAGATATCAAGAACACTCACTCCCACATTCTTGACACTCTGTAAGTTACACATTTTTGTCACATTTTTGACAACTTATAAGTTGTACATTTTAGTCATGATTATCAAAAAGGGGGGGAAATAATATGTACAGTCAATCAGTAAAAAGGGGGAAATGAAAGGAAGAAATGATATGTACAGTCAGTCATTTGAAAGAGGAAAGAACAAAAAGGGAAATGTATAGTACAAAGACAAGTATACATGTACATATACTTATACTATACCGATGCATACAGTTAGGGGGAGTCATATAATGACAAGGATATATACATGGTGTACATACTAAACACTTTAGTATTATGCACATATAAGTTTTTCATACTAATGTCAAAGGGGGAAATTGAAGACATTATATTTTGCCATTAGTATATGCAAGGAAAAACATGATACACATCATTGGTTTATGCTACACCCACAGATAGGGCACAGCACTACCCGATGCCAAGGTTACCAATACTGCCAAATACAAAGCATCCCGACAAACACTATTCAGTGTTACCCGATGACAAAAAAGTCAAAGGAACCCGACAAGTAACCAACAGTGCAACCCAACGATACAGTCAAGAGTGGACCCCGACAGATGAAGGGAACTCGACAATCAGTTCAATGAAGGAACGCCGAAAGTCAGTTACATCCCACAAAAAGTGGATTTGACTTTCCACGTCAGATAAATCACTGAAGTTTTATATTTAGATTCTTGATTTGTTTTAAATCCATTACGTGAGGGAAAAACAATGTATTTATTATTGTTTTTATCAGTATAACTGATTTAAAACATGCAAACTAAAGGATCAAGGTCAAGTTGTATACCTTGGATCTAGAGTTAACATTGTAATGTGTGATTCTAAAATAGGTCAAATACTTGTATAAATAGATGCTCAATCAATTATGAACATGTTCGATGATGATTGTAGCCACTGAGAGCATCTAAGGATCAGACAAGAGAATTCATGCAATAGCACAGACAAAGATCAAATCAGTTGTCAAGAACAGAACAAAGGCTACCGACGAGCAGGAAAAGGTATTAATCAATCACTATAGGTGATATTCATATATTGTAAAGCTTTAATGGATCTGTAATTAGCAATTATAGATTGCATACAATCAGGTTAAACATATTGTACACATTCTAACAAGTGGGGTACACTTAAGAAATCCTTTCAAGGAAGGTGGACTTAACAGCCCTATTGTAAATCTCTTAACAGAGTGCACACTTCATTAGTGTTGCTAAAGCTCTTAACAGAGTAGATCCTAACAAGTCTCCACATTAATACTCCTAATAGGGTAGATCATCAGAAGGGATCAATTGTAAGCCTTGACCGACTCCCTTCCATTCTGCAGATAGTGAAGTTTTGTTGGTGGCATCCCCACCGCAGTTTTTACTTCCTAACAGGAGTTTTCTGCGATATCATATCTTGTGTTATGTGTCTATTACTTTCATGAATGTTTCGATGAATGTTGCATACAATTAAGTTTATGAATTAATATTACATGCATAAAAAAGAATATCAGATATGGTCGGTAATACAGTAAAGATTGATTACTAATGATGAAAGGTGAAAAGTGTTAGAAGTTTTAGAGGTACTGATTCACCCCTCCCCTCTCAGTAGCACTTCCCATTAATACCAACAGTTCCGTTTTTTCTTTTTGATTAACAAAATAATGTGCCTTGCCCTTGTCAAGCTCCATCTGAGGTTAGTTGATGAAATCGACTCTCTTTGATGAAGGGCTTCGAGAATGGTGCTTAATCTAGTTTCATATGTAGTATGGGCAGTTGGTGGTAGGACGACTTCAATGTTTTGGAATGCATTAAAGCTAAATTGAAGATTTTGGATGTATTGATTAGCTGGTCGACACTGGTAGATCAGGGCTTTAAAATCTTGGATAAAGCAACTTGTAGTGTCCACAACCCTCTGAGACCTCCGATTACAAGTTTGCGTGAAGTAATTGCCCATACACAGCATCTAGGAGTGCAGAGTTGGCAAGTGTGGTGTCGTATGTTTCTTTGAGGAAGGCGTACAGTTAATGATGATGACCGTATGGTAGGAGAGGAAGTCGTACGATGTATGTTGAGGACCGTACGATATGCGTGGAAGTCGTACGGTGACCGTGGGGGGCGTACGATATGAGTGGAAGTCGTACGATGACTGTAGTGATGTGTGTGGAACAAGGGGGGGTGTACAGTGGCGAAGTCGATGTCGTACGGTGTAGGCAAAGCTGCCCGTGCGGTGCCAAGAGTGAGGTCGGTCAGTGCACTATTACCTCTAACATTCGTTATTCAGAGCCATAGTGTGTATGCCCACTGAATTTGATATACTCCAAAATGAATACAAATCCGGAACAAGTACTTGCAAAAGGAAATAATATTAATAATTGATAGCGCTTCAGATTTGCCAAATCCGGAACCAGAGAACAAGTAGAGGAGGGTGAGGGTTGAATCCCACCGAAATTGCAAATACCAAATAGGGAGGGTCTTTCACCTCCGAAATGGCAGACAACAGAATCCCAACGCGAATTCGCAATTACAATAAAATATCAAAACTCAACATAAATCCTAACAACTACCTACATGTCGGGTATAAATACCCCTTCGGGGAAACTCCCAAGGGTTTATAAAAGAGCGCCGACCCAATAAACACCTACGGACAACAATTTAATAAAAATGGGCCCCCCATTAATTAATTATAGGTCCTTAATAATATTTCTTTTAAATAGGGACCAATTAATTATTTAACTTAATTAATTAATTCTCTATCAATTTGGGGACATTACAAATCCTCGCCGCCCAAAGATTGCTTGCCTTCAAGCAATCCGTCATCAAAACTCTAGGATACCAAACTAAGCGCGGGCACCGATAACTGTATACACTGAAACCCCCATGCCGCAACATGACCATGAGCATGCACCTGGAAGTAAGTGAAAAGAGTAAAGCTCCCTCAAGCTTTCGATGCCCCACTCTGATATAAACGTCGCCATGCCTAGAGTCACCAGGATCCCACTGAAGCCAATCATCGAGTACATTGATGCTCGAATCCCAAGCCAAGTGCGGACATTGGTCGTAGTATCCGTTGAAATCTTTGTGCTGCTTCTGGATTACATGTATATAGTTGGATTTGGTCGGGACGAGTAAACCATCATCAAGCTTTCGCTTTGCCACTCTGATATAAACATTGCCATGTTCGAAATCACTAGGATCCCACTGAAGCCAATCATCAAACACATCGATGCCATCATGTTCATCAATCTCTTCTAGAACCTCATGACTTATGCATGGCTTGTTGCTTTCATGAGGAAGTCCCTCACATGGAAAATTTGCAGTTATGCACGCCTTGATCACCGCCAGAGGATAGACTCCATAATCAATCATCGGTAGCAATTGTTCTTGCAAACAACCTACGCCCCATGCTCTAGGTTCATGATCCCATTTATGTGACTCTAGATTATTATCAATGTTCTCCTGTAGATTCGCAGCCTTGCTCTCGTTCCACACACTAACAACATTCACTTCAACATTGGCTTGGTTGTCATCCTGTTTCAGATCTGTTGTTTCGTCTTGTTCCTTGACCTCTTTCTTCTCTTTTGAATCATCAACAGTTTCTCCATCTTCAACCTTTTGGTTGTCTTGAGGTTTTAGTTGCTCTCCACTTGAAGGGACAATCATAATTTCTTGCTTGTCAATATCCTTCTGTGGTTGTAGTAAAGTGGTGGACCTAACTTCATCTTGTAAACACTTGTCAATCTCTCGCTTCAGACTATGATGCCTAGACGAAGGATACTTCATTCACAAATCTATATAATCTTTCAGAGATATGTCCCTCTCTCAACCACCAATCACCCAATCCTGCTTGATTTGCTTCAGTGACTCAACCAAAGTGGGCCTGTCCAATTCTTGTTTCTCCTCCATCTGTTGGTTCCTTCTTGCGAGGGTCTGGCAGAGCTTCTGCTGACTTGTTCTTAACTCCCTCAAGGCATCTTTTAATCCATCACTCAGTACCATTTTCCTCAACAGTTCTTTTAATCCATCGCTCAGTGCCATGATTCTCCCGACAGACTGGCAAGATAACCTGGCTCTGATACCACTGTAGTGTCTCCAACACTCTGAGACCTCCAATTACAAGTTCACGTGAAGTAATTGCCCGTACACAGTGTCCAAGAGTGCAGAGTTGGCAAGTGTGGTGTCGTACGGTTCTTTGAGGAAGGCGTACGGTTAATGATGATGACCGTACAGTAGGAGAGGAAGTTGTATGATGTATGTTGAGGACCACACAACATGAATGGAAGCCGTACGGTGACTATGGGGGGGCGTACGATATGAGTGGAAGTCGTACGGTGACTGCAGTGATGTGTGTAGAACAAGGGGGGGCGTACGGTGGTGAAGTCGATGTCGTACAGTGTAGACAAAGTTGTCCGTACGGTGCCAAGAGTGAGGTCAGCCAGTGCATTATTACCTCTAACATTGGTTATTCAGAGCTGTAGTGTTTATGCCCACTGAATTTGATATACTCCAAAATGAATACAAATCCGGAACAAGTACTTGCAAAAGGAAATAATATTAACAATTGATAGCGCTATAGATTTGTTTGATCCGGAACCAGAGAACAAGTAGAGTAGGGTGAGGGTTGAATCCCACTGAAACTGCAAATACCAAATGGGGAGGGTCTTTCACCTCCGAAATGGCAGACAACGGAATACCAAAGTGAATTTGTAATTACAATAAAATATCAAAACTCAACATATATCCTAACAACTACCTACATGCGGGGTATAAATACCCCTTCAGGGAAACTCCCGAGGGTTTACAAAAGAACGTCGACCCGGTAAACACCTACGGACAACAATTAAATAAAAATGGGCCCCCCATTAATTAATTAAAGGTCCTTAATAATATTTCTTTTAAATAGGGACCAATTAATTAATTAACTTAATTTATTCTCTATCAATTTGGGGACCTTACGCAACTAGATTTAGGGTATTTAATATTTATGCCTCA
Source organism: Thuja plicata (assembly GCA_018584345.1). NCBI lineage: Eukaryota > Viridiplantae > Streptophyta > Pinopsida > Cupressales > Cupressaceae > Thuja > Thuja plicata. Next base: position 1,223,151 of record MU225172.1, on the reverse strand, counting down.
TGGGGAGACCTAGGATTCTCTGGGCTACTCCATATTCATACGTCTTCTTATTACACTTTGTTTGGTTAGACAACAAGGACACACATCCCCTTAGTTGTAATTCTCCCACATAAATTAAGAATGCAAGTATGGCGGTGCCCCAAGTGAAACCCAATTTGGAATAATTCACACATCTGATTTTGTATTTGTGGGGCTCTTTGAAAATAAGTTTCTAAAACTATGAATCATTTTCAAACTCAATTAGAAGTTTTAAAGAAAAGTGCATAAGTCTCCACTTTAGGAATTGCCAAAAGGCTTCCTCATGACTAGGAGTGCAGCAGCAACTTCACATGCTTGAGTCACCCACAAATCTGCTTCATTTAGTTTTTGAAGAAGAGTGTCCAACTCTTTTCAGAGTTGGGTATTTTCTGTCATCAATCTAAAAGGTGCAAGTGACATGAAACATGGTGGTAGGGAAAAGATGTTTGGATGTCTACTTTTGAAGTGACAAGAGGGATGGCCTCACAGAGAGAAGCAAATACAAGTTGCTCCTCCTTTCTAGCATAATCAATCCAGACTTGAGCCAAGTCCTGCTACAATTGGCATATGACTTTGACATTGGAATCTGCTTTTGCATGTGCTTCCTATAGGGCATTTTCCTTGACCTCCTCTTTTTGTTTCATTTCGTTGAGTTTCAACTCAAATTCTTATTTTGCACTCTTTGCAGTATCATTTGCCTTAACTAACTCAACCTCACAGAGTCAATATTTTGTAAATATTTGAGTCTTTTTTGACATTCTTGCAATTCCTATTCTTCTTTTGAGAGAGCAAGAGATTGAGCAAGACAAATACTTTCCTTTGTATTTGGTTTAGGCTTAGGGTCCTTGTTTGGTTGTTTTCCCTCTCTTTGAGAGGTTTTGGAGGCATTTGGTCATGATGGAGGTTATTGTGAGGAGAGACTACCCAGACTCTGCAAACCTGATGGCCTTTATGGATTTGTATTTGACCTCCTTTTGTATTCGAAGCCAACAACACTTTATGGTTTGTGGCCTGGGGGTAGAAGCCTATGAATGTGGTACTTTTGGAACGATTGGTCTTGGTGATGTAGGGGAAATAGCGGTTTCCTCTTCCTCTAAATAATCACAAGAGGATCAAGAGTAGTCTAGACTCTAGGGCTTAGTAGAAATGTGAGGTGTTGGCATTTGGGAGGTTGAAACAAAGGCGTCTTTTTCCAATTTTGGTCTTTGGTCGTGGGGGTCCCGCTTTGGAGGAAATTGTCCCATTCTTGTTGACCAGCTTTCTATTGTAGGAAGTGGTGTTTGATTACAAGGCGGATGAGCCATGATGGCTAATTTGGCTGCTATAATGACAAACTTTCATGGCCATATTGTGCAAACATGTGTATAAAATAAAGGCAAATTTCTGAGAGTAGTTGGATGAATGACACCATGACAGAGATGAGTTATCATGCACATACCTAGCCCTAGGAATGTACCATATTGGCTGTTGCAGGTTAAGAATTTCATGCCCTTGACAACTATCATGGCCCATCACTTTGGAAGGCTAGAATAATCTCTTCCTTTTGTTTTCTCCTTGCTCACTACATAGAAGGGCATAGGTTCTAGTGACACATGAAATTCTTGAATTAGTTCTTTATAGGTGGTCCAGCTACACAAAATGTCTTAACCAACTTGAGAGACCCCAGAAAGTTGGCTGATTATAGAGGATAACACTGAAATCTTTACACATTTTACGATTGAGTCTTTTATGGAAATTTTGGATGAATTCCCTCACAAGGTCAATCTTATATCCTTCATATCTCTGATGAATTGCTAATCATTCAGCTTGTGGAAAGATATCTGCACTGGACCGATCAATTACTAAACATTTTGGTTCAACTTTCCTCTTATATGCCATGATTCCCAATAGTAGCTACCAATACTGAATCCCAGAGGTGTCATGGTGATTGTGGCTTACCAGCGATGGAAGCAGAGTGACAATGGAAATTACAGATGTCAAATGGTGAATGGTTAGGAAGCGTAAAAGGTGACAAGAAAATCAATGCAATTGAATGCCATAATCGATGGCGTTGGATTTTGATCACATAAATGGGTAATGAATGTGAATCAAGGTAGTAATGATGGCTAGATTCTCGCAATTCAAAACGCTGCCCTTTAATTGCCATAATTATTTTCCATGTGAATTAATTTGTTGCACGTATATGAATTGCATGGATGTTAATTTGTAGCGTTGGATTTGTTGAATAACAAGTGGACATGAAGTGAATGTCGTGTTGCTTGAGTAGGATACTTGCAATTCATAACTGTACTACTACTACTCCCTGCGTTGAATGCCACGCTAAATTTTTTTGTAATGACTTAGAATGTTGATGTGACAATGTATCTTGATGGTACATTGGATGACGCAGTTTGTGCAAGAGTGTCACATACATCTAACCATTTTTTTTTCATGTTTATTGTAGTATACATCATATCCCCGCTTAGAAGATTTGTATCGATTTAGCAAGGTAATGACATTTTGAAAAGACATTCGACATTTGGCATATAAATACATTTGACATAACCTCTAACTCACGTGAGAAAAATTATAGAAAATGCAGGTGGAAAATGCATACCTTTCACATAAATGTGCCTAGAGCGTAGGGTTATCGGGTGCTAAATGTATTGGAATAATTTGAGGAGTTTCCAAAGTTGGACTGGGGGAGTATAATGTGCAAGGAGGGTGTATTTGCATATTAGATCTGTAACACCCCAAAATTGGCATCTTGCAACCCTAACCAATTTTGTTGCATTTTTTACTCTTCTAGATCATCAAAGTCTTATTGTACTAGGCAATTCTGAGTTTTGACTGACTCTACTCGACCTAAGTGTCAAATGTAGAAAATCCTAAATCTACATTAATCATACATTATATTTAATTCCTAAATATCTATTGGCTAAACAAACCCTATGATTGAATTAATTTAATTAATAAAGTCCTAGCACTTTAATTAAATTAAATTCACCCTCTTTAGTTAAGACACATGAAAATGAATTAAACAATATTTAATTATTAAATAAATATCCTCATTTCAATAATTGAATTTAATTATTCAGATAATTGAGAAAAAACAATTATGAGGTCATATTTATTTAATTAATTGAATATTCTCTCAAAAGTCTTATCTCTGTTCAGAAATAGAATCTTTGAATTAATTGTGCTTTAAAGAGAAAGAAAACAATTAAAATCAAATAAAACAGAATTAAATCAAAGGAAGAAAACAATTAAAATAAAAAAAAAACAGAATTAAATCAAAGAAAGAAAACAGTTAAAGCAAAGGGAAAACAATTTATTATTTTCTTTTAAATAAAGCTTTCTATTTTAAACTGGGTTTTCTATCTATTTTATTTCAAAGAGGAAAGTTTCTATTCTGATCATCTCTGAGTTTATAAAAGAACTCTCATTCCTCATTCAAAACCCCTAATTACCCACTCACTTTCATGCATTGTTAGAATACTGAATTATTGTCACATTTCTTGATAATCTCATATAGAATAATTTCATTATTGCAATAGATTACTTTCAATTTCTAGAATAATTGCATTGAAATCATGTCTTAGATTAATCTTACATCTTTTCAATTCTTAGGATAATCTTGCATTGTATTGCATTCATGGAGAAAAATCTTTCATTCCTAGATTGGTCTATGGTTGTGAGACTCTCGTTCTGAGAGCTATTTCGAAAACCCCGTCTGGATAGAAGGCAACAGGTCGAATAATGTAGGCAGACAGGATGAATAATCTCATATTCAGTCTTGTGTGTATCTGATGAAAAAGGACTATGTTGAAGTGTATGGTGAATTAACAAGGCCAAATTTACCACATACATTTCTGGCGCCCACCGTGGGGCAGAACATTTATTTCTGTCATCACATTTGAATTAGTTTTGAAAATCTTGGATCATGTTTGTACTCTTATTTTGCAGATAAAACAACGCATTTTATCATTGTTTTAGCGTGGAGCAAGTTCGAAAATTTCTTCTATTATTCTCTTAGTGTTTTTGAAGCTCTCATTTTGAGCCAAATCTGACTGCACCATTGCGTCCGGAGCATCATTTCGGGTGAAAACAACTGTAAACATGCCTATACTTGTCAAAAGTTGAATCTGTGGCAAAAATATTTTGCCCAAAGAGGTCGTACAACCCGTTACACGAAAATCGAGGCAAATTTCAGATTTTTCTACACGCAGCCCTAGGCAGATTTTTGAAAAAAATCTGAAAAAATCTAAAAATACAAAAAAAATCAAAAAATACAAAAAAAATCAAAAAATCAGATTTTTTTCACTATGTTAAATTTGACGGCCATCAAACCATCATTCCCCATGACCTTCTGTGATGGCCACGAAACCGTCAAATTTAAACTCGCAAGTTGATGACGTCAGCAGGGTTTGAAAATTTTTTAGCCTTCACCATTGAGCTTTATGAATTTGCAGTCTGACTTTAAACGATCATATCTTGCTCATTTTAGGTCCAAATTGAGTGCAATTTTTTTTTATTTTGGGTAGAATTGTCTGAAGATTTCTGGATTTTTCTTAGTTTCTAGATTTTAGTCACAGATTTATCAGAAATTGCAGGTTTTCATAACTGTACCTGCTTAATCCTGCGTTTTGCAACTTCTAAAGCCTCGTACGGGCTCATACGGTAACATTTTTTAGTGCAATTTTTTTTGAAAGTGAATGATTTTCTGTCTACTCTTTGAATATGTGATCTGTTTTTTTATTTTCAGATTTTGATAATGTGGACTAATCTTTGGCTTTGATTTTCATGTGATTATCTTTTGCATACAACCTAACAGTGGTTTGCAGGACGCTGAGATAAAAAAAAAGCCATCATAAAACTTCTAACGCGTTTATTGTAGGATGTTGAAATGAAGAAAGGCATTACAAACTTCTAACGCGTTTATTGCAGGATGTTGAAATGAAGAAAGACATTACAAACTACTAATAGGTTTATTGCAGGACGTTTGTCGAAGACTTTGTTTGTTTTCACAACTTCTTATTTCTATTTTTGGTAGTTAAAACACACTTCGGTTGGTGCTTAAAATAAATCATTGTCTTGCGCAAAGTAACGAGACTCGGACCCGGCTCGGACCCGGCAAGGGTAACTCGACTCGTGACCCGGCTCGGACTCGCCCGTGACTCGGCAGTGACTCGGCAAAGTGACAAGACCCTTGAAATTTAGAGAT
>MU225172.1:1165635-1201091 GCA_018584345.1 Thuja plicata | reverse complement strand
AATTGAATATTCTCTCAAAAATCTTATCTCTGTTCAGAAATAGAATCTTTGAATTAATTGTGCTTTAAAGAGAAAGAAAACAATTAAAATCAAATAAAACAGAATTAAATCAAAGGAAGAAAACAATTAAAAAAAAAAAGAACAACAGAATTAAATAAAAAAAAGAAAACAGTTAAAGCAAAGGGAAAACAATTTATTATTTTCTTTTAAATAAAGCTTTCTATTTTAAACTTGGTTTTCTATCTGTTTTATTTCAAAGAGGAAAGTTTCTATTCTGATCATCTCTGAGTCTATAAAAGAACTCTCATTCCTCATTCAAAACCCCTGATTACCCACTCACTTTCATGCATTGTTAGAATACTGAATTATTGTCACATTTCTTGATAATCTCATATAGAATAATTTCATTATTGCAATAGATTACTTTCAATTTCTAGAATAATTGCATTGAAATCATGTCTTAGATTAATCTTACATCTTTTCAATTCTTAGGATAATCTTGCATTGTATTGCATTCATGGAGAAAAATCTTTCATTCCTAGATTGGTCTATGGTTGTGAGACTCTCGTTCTGAGAGCTATTTCGAAAACCTCGTCTGGATAGAAGGCAACAGGTCGAATCATGCAGGCAAACAGGATGAATAATCTCATATTCAGTCTTGTGTGTATCTGATAAAGAAGGACTATGTTGAAGTGTATGGTGAATTAACAAGGCCAAATTTACCACATACAAGATCAAGAGCTATTGAAAGTGTGGGAAAAAGGCCATTATGGAAGTGGTTTGATTCTCCAGTAGAAGGATCTAGAGTTGTTTGAAGACAACTCTTTGAAGGAATAGTCTGGAGCCATTTGGAGCCAATTCTATGAAGTAGCAATTTGGAGCTGTCTGAAGTTCGTGAAAGACGAGAGTTTGAGGTATTTCAGATCAGGAAAGTTTATAAAAGAGAGAAGTCGCCATTTCTGATTTTCAACCTATCTCGTGGGGTTGACCACCATTTTCTGATTTTCAATGAACCCCCCCTTTTTTGGGAAATAAACTGCAATTTCTACTTTTCAATTTACCTCCTTTATTGCTTCTTATTGAAATTTCCTCAAGGAGCAAGGACTAAACCCATGAAAGTGAGATTTTGCAAGGTAAAGTGCTCAACTCAGGCTCATATATCCGCACAAAATTTGTCTCCAGATGCTAGTTTATGTTATATTTTCAATCGGTGATCATTTACGAACAAAATCTACTTATCTACATTAACTAGTGCTTGTTGAACAACACATTGTCGAAAACTTGGATAATTTCAAGGGTCCAATCCATTTGGTGTGTAGTTTACCTTCAAAATCATAATACCTGGATTAATAGAGTTAGGTTTGTTGAAGCATTAATTTTTTCCATTTAGAAGCATCAAATTTACCTGTTGACATTAATGTTTCAAAAGAAAAAGTGTATTGAAGAGGTCAAAATATGAAATCACCTTGGAAACATTGAAAAGGAACCATTTTCGCTATTTCGCAAGGACAAAAAATACGGGCAGTGAAACGACGACTTTTCGCTATTTCGCAAGTATCATATTATAAGGCAGCGTAGTAGAGATTTTTTGCTATTTTGCTGGTATCATTGAGAAGGATAGAAAAACAACAATTTTTCTCTATTCCTTGAGGGCATTTTAATGAGTTGCGAAATGGCGAAAAGAACAATCAAAATTTTGTGAGCAAAGATTACAGAGATGTTGTAATTTCGACATGCTGCAAAAATGATGTTGTCAGAGGATGAAAATGATCAAAATTTAACAATCTAAAACAAACCCAGTTCGGAAAATCAAATTTCCTATCTTCAGTCAAAATCTTATGTTCGTAAAATTGGTTTTGGATTTTTGACCAAAGCCAAATCTAAAAGATAGGTAGTTATTAGTTAATTTGTTGATTAGTTTTTTCAAAAGAAGTTTTTAATTTTAGCATAAGGTGGTGTCTCTTCATCCTAAAGGGGTCTGAAAACTATTCATCCACATATATATGTGGTGTAAAATGTAATCGGAGACAGATATAAAAAAAATACATAAGAAAAGGGAGGAAGATGATACTGTAGGAAGTTAGCATGGATGGTGACTACAACTAAAATGTAAATCAATTGTATTCACTTTTTTTATTAATACAAAGAAAATCTGTTTCTTGTCCAAGATTGAAGAAGTTCGTTATTTTTTATTGGATTGGTCCTTTGCATTTTCAGTTGCACGGAGTTTTCTCTTTACTGTTAGATGTTGGAAAATTGAATTTTTTTAATATTAGTTTTCAAGTATCAAGGGTTGTATACGAAGCTCTCATCTATACAAATCCTTGTCTAATTGGTTTCCTGCCAAGGAATTAAAATTCATTTAGACTAAAACAAATATTATTATCAATTCATCCTTGATGTCATGGGGGAGGGAATCTAAAATTGAATTGCAGAGTGTACATGAGGGTTCAAACAAAGCTTGACTACATTCCGCCCAATTAGTTGGATAAGGGACTGGCCTGTGTATCTCCTCAAAGAAGGATTTTTATAGTTGTATGAGCATTAAAGTTCTTTCATTTCATCCTTGCGAAATATATTATCTCATACGCAAAGCATTTTCCTTATACACAAATACAAATTCAATTACAAAGCATTCATAAGCATTCATAATATTCAAACACTAAATAAGAATCAAATATTCTTATTAGACTCAGGGAACATTTGCCATCCTGAGAAATCAAGAAAGTTTAAATTCACTATAAAAAAACACCTTTTGTGTTTGGGGTGAGGGTTTACCCACCTAGGTTTAGCGAAGCCTAAAATGCAGGGGAATTAGATTATTCCCGTTCATTGGACAAGACTGATTGAAGCAATCTAGGAGAATTGGCAAAAGCTCTAGGATATCCAATTTGTGGTTTTGGGAACCAATAAGGCCCATTTGCCTAATTGGAACCACTTACAAATGATATTCTTTCCATGCCATTCTTTCCTTTGTCTTTGACTTAGTTTTGCATGCCAGAGTGCTTCCAAGCGCATTTTGTCCAATTTGTTCATTTGTGTGATTTGGGGTCTTTGGATGTCTCTCAAATCAATTCCAACCTCTAGAGCTATTCGAAGTATCTATATTTTGAATTCTATAGGAAGAACATGTGTCTTATTATAGACCATCTCATATGGAATGAATATAGTGGTAGTTTTCCATTCCATTTTGTGGGCCTAGAAAGCTTCAGATAATCTATTAGCCTGGGTGGTTCTTGGCATTGAAATTGTTTTTGTCAAGGGAGCTTATTATTCTCTAGTTATAACTTCAACATGTCCGTTGGCATCAAAATGATGAGAAGAAGATTATCTATGAGTTATCTAGTAGTGGTGCAAGAATGCCCAAATCATAGTAGACATAAATTGAGGCCATTTGAAACTAAAACCACGACTACTTGAAACTTTTGCAAAATGTGCTTGTACAAGAAGTCATTCTACTTTTTCCTCATGAGTTGTGGGTATTGCCTTTTCTTCTGTTCATTTGTTCTAGTGGAAATGGGGATATAGTGATTTCCTTTTGATAATGGATCAATTGGTCCAACAAAATCAATCCCCCATTTTTCAAATGTCTCAAGAGAGACTTGAGGGTGAAGAGGCATCTCGGTGGATAGAGTAGATCATCCCATTCATTGGCATTGATTGCAATGATTCACACACTAGGTGATATCTTTGGTCATGGTTGGCTAGATGTATCCTGCATCAAGTATTTTGTGTCCCGTTCGCGAGGAGAGTCATCCTCCTAAAGGCTCATCATGGAAAGCCCTAATAATATCATACACATGTTTCCTTCACACATCTTCAAAGTACATAATCAAAACATGTTTTAAATAGCAATCTATTTGCCCATTTGAATCTGGAGTTTTCCCTTATTAGTCATTTAACTTGTTTAGTGTTAACTTGTTTAGTCAGCAAAACAAGGTGATTGGAAGGATATTGTGAATAGATGCTCATCCAAAAATTTGTCATTTACTGGTTCATCTTTTCTTTGCAAAGTTAATCTGGACAAAAAGTCAGCAACAACACTGCCTTTTCCAGATTTAGCTATAATAGTTATGTCGAATTCATGTAACAGTAATAACCAGCAAATAATTTTTCCAGCAAGCACCACTTTATTCATTAGATATCTAATAGCAGCAAGATTAGTGTGGACAAAAACTTTAATATAGTGACAGAATTAGATGATTTCATAAACTACAGTCATAAACTCTTTTTCAGTGGTGGTATCGTTTTTTCTCTACTGTACTTAGGTTCTTATTGATGTAATAAATAGCATGGATGCCTCCTATTGTCCCTTTTGTCCTAAGAAGATTAAATAGCTTGTTTGGACACATCTGTGTGGATGTGGAATGGTTCTCCCCAGTTGGGTGTTTTAATGATGGTAGTTGTGACTAGAGTTGCTTTTATAGTTTCAAATGATGTTTAGCAATCCATGGTCTAGTTAAATTCAATTTCTTTTAGCAAACAATAGATCTACTATCCTACTAAATTCTTCAATGAACCATCTATAATATCTAGCATGTCCTGGAAATCTCATTGATGGATTCACTCATGCTCTGATGCCATGTTGAAGTGAGCACCCAGGATCCTTAATCTGCAACACCAAAAAACCTCCACATAGACATGTGAAAAGAAACAACAGAAACTCTATTCCACCAAATCAAGAATACAATATGATTATGATAGATGATGGATGGATTACAATGCAAGAGGTATCTTCCTTATATAGGTAAGATAAAGCATAGGATTAGACAAGATCATGACATGTGTATCAATCCTAAGACATGAGATAACTAACAAAAACAAATAATAAATGACATGGGACACAAGAAGTAAATGAGATAAGATATTATAAGATCTTATCTACACAGCTAAGACTTTTGGAAAGATCCTTAGGACCTAAGTAAACTTGACTTGTGAATAGGACCAATTAGGTGAACTAGTTGGGTATAACATATTATTCACACCACTTCTCCCCCTTAAGTGCAACTTGGGAGGAACAAACAAATGCAAAGATGCAAAAGATGGATCCCAACAACAAGGGTTGATCAGGTACCAATGTACAATCTCTCACAAACTAAAAAATGAGAAAATCCCGTGGGAGAAAACTCCTCTCCAAGAAAGCGAAATATTGAATGGACTAATAATCCTCCAAAAAAATGCCCAAAAACAATAGGAACATGAAGAACATCACAAAAGCAAGAAGAAAAGTTGCAGATAACTATTGAAAGATTACTGATACATTGTTGTAACTGAAGAACCTCCTCTAAAAACAAGATGATGATTAGGATCAAGAAGACAACAGTTTGCATGAGTTCCCTAATGACATTGCTCAAACAATGTTCGAATGGAAAACCTAAAACACAACAGTTTCAATCAAAGATATAGATTGCACATCAATCTACAAGAGTGACCTCAATGACACTACTCAGCCAATGAAGTTGAAAATGCAGGTGCCAATAGTTTGAAAAATAAGAGGATTGAAAGCATGCCTCCGCAAAAAAGGAATGAAAGAGTGTCTAGATGCATAACTCACTCCAAATTTTATCTAAGGAAGCATTAGCATGAAATAGTATAATACCCCCCATAATGTAGACTAGGGAGAGGTGTGATAGGTCTTGGGAAACTGTGTGTCACCATGTAGTGCATGAAGGAGAAGAAACATCATCTATAGGTGCGCAAGAGAGTACCTGCAATTGAAAAAGGGTGTGCAAAGACAAGGTATACACACATGAGGAAAGAATCACTGAGATCCATTGTTGTTGTGGAGGCACACTTAGCAAAGCCATGATTGGCAAATAACAAAGACATCAGACAACCACTCCCACTAGACAGTCCAAAGCATAAGCGAATTTCACAACAATTGAAATGCCAACTGATAACTGGTGATCATAACTTGTTCTCATGCCAACTGGTAACAAGTAATTCTAACTTGCTTTGGTACCAACTTGATCCATAAACAATGTTGATATTCCACATGCTGCTTATCTCTTCCTACTGGAAAATATTTTTAAATACCTCCAAAACAAAGTGCAAGATTCTAACACTAACAGTATTGCAACATCCTTTGTAGTATAGTAACATTATAAATACATGAAAAAATGAAATAAAATATAAGGGAACAAACACACAAAGACTCAAAATATAAATGTTACCCAAGAGAAACCCTAAAAGGGGAAAAAATCTAGTAAGAGTGAGAAAGATGCCCCTCAAGCCATTAGACATCAATCTAGTAAGAGTGAGCAAGATGCCCCTCAAGCCATTAGACATCAATCTAGTACATTGTTTCGAGTTGACAACACACCTATAGATTCTATACAAGCTATCAACATGTTGGCCTACAACCCTACCATGGTCTCGTCTACCTCTAAAGCCCATGTTCCATAGTGTCAACCTATGAATTGCGGTTCGAAAATGGATAACAAGAGAGCTAAACTTTGCACAAATTATACAACCATTTATTATGGACTCCCCATGACTTTAGTGGCACCCAAATGCACTTCCCAATGTGGAAGATGAAATGAGTTGGCAAAACCCTTCGTATTCTATATCCTAACTATGGAAAATTCACCACTTTTCTAGGGGGTATTTATACTTGCCAGTTGCATGAAGGGACATGGATGCTTATGCTACAAGTGCTAGGGGTGTTTATGCTTTCACTACAATTGTAATCAAGTCAACATAATCAATGGCTTATTTGCCGCCTGGATCAAATCACCATAGTCAATGACCCATTTGCCGCCTATGAAAAGTGGGAAAAGGTCCAAAATTGGACAATCACCTTGTTCCGATGTTTAAACACTTCCTTTATCTTCGCCTATATGCTCTAGATCATTGCTGGTCCACAACTAACTTATACACAAACTCCTTAACCTTTAAAATTGACGGAACCTGATCTTCACATGGAGGCAAGCCCAGAACCACTTGTCTCAATTGATGTTGCGTGCAACCCAATTTCTTGATTATGAACATGAACTGGTTTCACATATCAAACAGATCAAAAAAATAGCAGAATTTTACTCATTGGATGCAAAGATTTCCCAACCAATTCACCTTATAGAAGTCATAATTAGGTCTTCCAAGAGTTTCCTTGGTGTTTTATTTTTGATAGAGACCATAACCATGCTGTTGAGTTTAATCGGGATGGTCAGTGTCCAAGATCAACTCTTACCAATATCAGATTTTTGTAAGACAAGCAAAACAATGAGATTAAGGAATTTTTTTAAAAAATTTAATAAATATTTCTAACTATTTTTTCATATGTAGATTTTTTGCATGTATTTATGTTTGTGAAAAAAAACTCTTAAACATGATGGAAAACTGAAAAACTTGCCCTTAAAATAGTCACCATATAGGGAGAGAACACTCTTGTTAAGCATTATGCTCAAATCCTTAAAGATGTTCCTTGGAGTATATATATAATACTTTTTCATTAAAAAAATAAAATTAGTAGAACTTCTAAAACAAAAAAAACTGGCTACACCATTAAATTCTTGCAACAGCATTCCATGGGATATGAAAGGCTTAGAAATTGTTTTTTCTATACAAAAATTACGTCCTTAGGAAGAAAAATTTGCACGCCTCTAATATTAACTGTCTTGATGAACTTGTTTCCCTTTCCAATTTGGCTCCTAGTTGCTCATGTCTAACCTTCTTTAACATCCCTTAAGATGAAAATTCAAATTACAAAATTCCATCTTTTATGTCACCTGCAGGCTCTTTTTTTTAAGTCAAGAGCCTTACCAATTATACCGACAACGCCATTTAACGAGAGTTGCAAACAACTATTTAAATTTTAAAACTCGTGGGGGAGGCAATCTCTATTAAAATCCAGTACTACTCACAGGCTAGCATCTATGAACATAAATTAGTAATTCTAACCAAATCTGGAAAAAGGAAAACAGTCCTATCCCTGGATGTAGCTTCCTCAAACTAAATTTTAATGAATCACCTCAGCTCAGACTTTTATAGCTCAACTGCAATGCCCAATATGTGTTGAATTAATGCACCTGAAATGAAAGTAAATCAATTTGGGCTTGCAAGATTTGATTAATATGGTACCTCTGGATTGAACACTATGGAATGGCCTTAGCCATAAGTTTGTGAAACTATGATCCCCTCCAAAACATAGCCAATGGATGTAAGAAATCAGGACAATTAATTTTTTTGAATAGCAAATCCAAATTTAGTTAAGAAATCTAACTTGTTATGAATGAATGGTTTTAATCATAATTGGAAGACTTGGCTAGGACTCACTAGGACTTGTGTGACTTGTGAGTCCCTTGGCTCGCTGAGTCGACTCGTCACAGATTCGCAAGCCATGTCCTAGAGAGTTGGGCTAGGACTAGAGAGTTTTGGACTGGGACTCTCGCACCTGGCTGGAAATGCCCAACGACTTTTAAAGAAAAAAATGCTTTTTTTTTTTTTCTCATCTCATTCTGCTCTTTGGTGCCCAAAACAAGTCTCATTATGAAGAGGGTTTGAAGAAGACAAGCATACAAGATCAAAAATTAATTTCTTTTTGTTTTCTTGTAAAACAATGGTTTCTTTCTTGGCTGAGTACTAGCCGAGTTTTTTGCCGAGTCCCATGTCCAAGTCCTATTTTGGGCTGCCGAGTCTGTGCCGAGTCCGATTTTTCAAACTTTGATTTTAATGACATAGATCAGGTAGTCTAAGGGATCAAGAATCACATTTTTAAATTAAATCTTTAAGCTCCTATGTTGGATCTCTTATAATAGAAATTACTAATATAATTCGTGAGGCTGTTCACTTTTAAGTTGTCTTTGTACTGGGATAAGCTGCAAACTTGGTGGTAAAGTGACATTCCATCTCCAGCCCCCACCCCCCTTTACTACAAAATACGAAAAAAAATGTGATAAGAATTACAACCCTTGAGATAGAGATGGCATACCCACAATTCTTATAATTTCTCCAAGTTTGACACATTAAAGTATGTTCTTTGCAACATGAATTTGTTTCAATTTTCAGTTTTAGTTTTAACCTTATATGATATAGAATAGAAATTTTGAAACAAATTAGCTTCAGTTTGCATCATCTTTTCCCAGAATAGTTTAAAAATGCATGGTCTACGAGAACAGTGCCCAAGTTACTTCATGTCATTATTTTCTTTGTTGGAAATTAAATCTTCAATTTTTTTAAATGACTTCAGGTGTATTGTCTTCATGCACTATAGAAGAACTAGGTCTTGAAACTGAAATAGAAAAAACTAGCAATGCACTGCTGGAAAGAACATGGTCTCCAGGATGGAGCCATGCAGATAAGGCATTAGACAGGTTTCTTGCAGGGCCTCTCCTAGAGTATGGAAAACAAAGAAAAAAGGTCGATGGTTGCAATACTTCATTCCTCTCACCTCACATACATTTTGGAGAGTTGAGTGTGAGGAAAGTGTTTCACTTGGTTCAAAGGAAGCAAATTATTTGGTCAAGAGAAGGAAAGGCAATTGCTGAAGAGAGTGTGAATTCATTTCTTAGATCAATTGGTCTGAGGGAGTACTCGAGGTACCTTTGCTTCAATTTTCCTTTTACACATGAACGACCACTACTAGGAAATTTAAGATTTTTTCCTTGGAGACCAGATGAGGGTTTATTCAAGGCATGGAGACAAGGACGTACAGGCTATCCATTTGTAGATGCAGGAATGAGACAATTGTGGGCAACAGGATGGTTGCATAACACAGTGAGAGTGATTGTATCTAGTTTTTATGTGAAATTTCTTCAGCTCCCCTGGACATGGGGTATGAAGTACTTTTGGGACACGCTGTTGGATGCAGATATAGAGTGTGATATTCTTGGTTGGCAGTATGTCTCTGGTAGTTTGCCCGATGGCCATGAACTGGATAGAATTGAAAACCCTCAGGTACATTTATACATCATCCATATGTAGTTTCTGCTTTGCTTTCTAGAGAAAATTATTACACTTCTATTGCACATTATTAACTCTATCTTTTATTTTGTTGGATATCCTGTTTTCTAGGCTGAGGGTTGCAAATATGATCCTGATGGAGAATATGTCCGGCAATGGTTACCTGAACTGGCAAGAATGCCAACCAAGTGGATACATCATCCGTGGAATGCTCCAATAGCTGTACTAAATGCTGCCGGGGTTGAGTTGGGTGTAAATTATCCAAGACCAATTGTAGAGAAGGCTTCTGCTCAAGAACGTTTGCAGCAGGCGCTTTCAGTAATGTGGGAACGAGATGCTATTGCAAGAAGAGAAGAAGGGTCAGGTGATACGCTAGAAGTTCAAGGCACGGGAGGTCCATTACATGAAAAAATGGTTGTTCCCAAGGTAGTCGTGATGAATAAATCTGACCCATCAGTTAACCCATGGAGTGATCAACAGGTTCCTTGTATTTCCATTGCTTCCAGAGTACCAGGAGCTCCTTGTGTGAAAAACAACTTCACAAGCAATCTACAAATATCTCCAAGCGAATCAGAGAAGTTTCCTACAGTAGTCACAGAAGCTAATTTTGATAGCTTAAAAAAAAGTGAGGAGCAGAATCATTTACTGCGGATAAGACTTGTATCTGTAGAGAATGATGAACATTCTACAGCAGTGTCTTCATCTGCTAGAAAATCTACTGTTTTGGAAAGAAAACCAAGTGCTATCCCACTATGGTCACAGTTAGCAAATTCTGACCTAGAAACGGCATCAGAACAAGCTGGCTTACAATCATCAGTTGAATTTTTTGGACAAAAGCGTACCCTACAATTCTTCAACCGTACCATACCAATGGTTGCCGACAAGGTACTATCCTGGATTATATATTGATTGCCGAGCTTGACTTTTTTTGGTTCGCCTCAGGAAATGCTATATGAACTGCTATAGAAACATGAATATTAATGCCCAAGCCGCCATTATCTCCAAGCTGCTTAAGGATCCTCCTGGAAGATGGGTACTTTGGTATTAGCATATTGATGCTTTGGTTGGGTTTAAAACATATTGATCTCTTCTTGCAACTTTCATCATTTTTTATTCGCAAATGCTTCTCAACCATTACCCAACCAAAGCTATCTGAATATTCTGCTGTGATGATTGTTAGAAGTGTGTAAATAGTTCAAACTTCAAATTGCTCTAGCCATTCATATTTCTACTTGAAAGAGCCCTATTTGTTTTGATTTTTCTCTTGAGAGTCAGTTTCTAACAATAATAATGATAATCAATGTAACTATTTATACTGTCCTATTAAGGAATATTTATCTGTTCTTTTGACTGGCATTATATGCTGCTGTCTATTAGGTTGAAGATGAGGCCGAAAGCTCAGTTAAGTATGGTTGGACAAGACCAACAAAGAGACAAGCCAGAATTGACAATTGAAGGCCAATAATAGTGTAATCTCATTTGTATGACATGCCACAATATTTTCATTTATTGAGTTTGATCAATCCATTTTCAGAAATCATTGTTTGGAATTGCTCCTTCCTAAATAAAACTCGCTGTCTAATTGTGGGTTACATGCAAGGATTACCAGGGGCGGATTGGGAACAGTGCATTTTTTGCTTTGCTATCATCGCAATCTTGTTGGAATGTTTTACTGTGTCAATTCTTCAAGAGTCTCACTTCAGGGAAATGTTTGTAGAACTATGAGCTGTGTCATTTGGGAAATTATATGAAGACTCAGAGTGATCAGATGGCTTGCAATTTCTGTAATATGTAAAATTGTAAATGTGTTGGACTTCCCTTGGATGAAGATCTGTTATAAATACTTGGATTCTTCCCTTGGGTGAAGGTCCATTATAAATACTTGGATTCTTAGAGAGGACTGCATAAGTTGCACTGTATTTAAAATGGTTGGTAATAGTGAATAAAATCGTTCGTTACAGATAAAGGTTGGAACTATTATGATAGATAGTTTTTTTTAAAGCATTTGATTCTCACAGGTAATTTACCTATCTTGCATTTTGCATCTACTCATGACAGATATAATTTACCTATTTAGCATATAAGATACAATACATAAGCATGTGGGTATACACAACTTTAAAAATGCAAATAGCACAAAGCATGAAAGGCATTCAGACATCTCAAACAACTAGAAACTGTTGTCCTTAATTTAGTATCAATAAAAATTCTCTTGCTTTAAGCAATTTTTAGGTTGGTGTTTTATTGTATTCGTCCATTAGATATTTGGCTGCTGAGTTATTAATGAACGATGCCTCTCTGTTGATTATTAGCTAATTGCACTGAAATCACAAAATATATGTGCCATTGCTTTCTTTGATTATTTTAATGCATTCATAATAGATGTTTCAAGTAATTATAGCACCAATTATAGAGAAATGGAATGCACATGCTAAAGAGAGATGTGTCAAAGCATATGATTATCCCATTGATGATGCTGATATGCATAACCCAGACATATACAAATTATATGTTAGCTTAGCTCTTGGAATAAGCACATAATTTTAAGCCCTTTCTTAGTCTTGAATGAATCCATTGTGGCATAACTTCCAAGGATCAAAATTATATTCAACTTCTTTAACTCGTAACCAATCATGAACGTTGATGTCTTCTTGGCTACAAGCCTATAGAAGAGAGGATTGGGGGCGTGAGACCTCGGCACTTAGGACAATAATGTTGTTTGAAATTCTCTCTTAACAAACAGGTGGCATGACTCTTAAAACAATAATGTAGTTTGAAACCCTCTCTTAAGAAAGAACTTGGCTTTTACAATAATCATGTGGTTTGAAACCCTCTTAGTCCTACAAAGACTTGAAAACTATATGCAATGCTTCTAACTCATAAACAACAATGAACTTTTATGTTACTTTGCTACAAGCCCATAGGAGGGGCAGCGAGAGGGAGAGAATGATTGTAACCAAATGGACAATCTGAGATATCAAGAGAAGTAAAGAGCAGTAATTTCTGTCAAATAGCATTATATCTTTCAGATGTGGATCCCAAGTCTATATCTAATTGGAGGCCCATAACATTGCTGAATGTTCCTTACAAGAGCTTGACTAAAGCTCTCATTCTTCATATCTGCCATTTACTTCCCACTATTGTGAGACTTGAGAAAAAAAGATTTACCAAAATCCACTATATTATGGCATTATCATAGTTGTTTGGGAAGGCATGGTGTAATGTCCCCAACTCGGACTTTACTTGATTTACCCTAAAAAAATCCCAAATAGGTTTTGGATTGCACTTAGAAATGGTAATTTACTTAGTCTCTGTAATGTTCCCGACTAAGAGGCTGTCAAGTCCCACTGATTAACATGCATCACTATGCATTTCAATTAATAAATAATCACCGATCCATAATACATACTTAAGCCCTAATTCCTTATTTCTCTCTTGTTAGTTTTCAGATTTACCTTCCTAAAATAACCTTAGAAATGACTTACTTTGCCCAAAATGAAAGACTACTAGAAACTAACAGTTGGAGAAGCTGCCATTAAATGGACAACTTTCCTCTGAATTTCAGAGGTACACTCCCTCTTATAATATAATTGGGATTTTTCAGGGGTATGCTTTTAACTAGAAAGCAAGAGAGGAAAGACTAACACCTACACATGGCCATGATACATATATGATTCATAGATTCATGAACAGAGGGAAAACAAGAAAATGATGCAAAGTCCACCTTCTTAACATAGCACATAAAAGAAAGAGATTTTAACAGTCCGATTCCAGACGAATGAACAACCTAGAACTCTAAGTTTTCAACATAAGTATATGTATAACCATATTGAGTGAGAAGACGTCATGAGAACAATTATAATAACTCAAATTTTATTTTGCAGCTGAGCAGAATATAAACGAACACACAGTTTCAAAATATATGCCCTTGAATGCTCAGATGCCAAAACTAAATGACACAAAGTTCAATATGTTCCTGTACAAGAATGATTACATTCCAGAATTTCGAGAACTGTTTACTCTTTTCCTTTCTATATATTCCAAAAAGTATATATATATATTGTTACAAGACTCGGACTCTCCTCGGACTCGGCAAGGTCAGATCGGCCTCGGACTCTGACTTGGCGGTCGGAAAATCAAAAAAACCCAAGAAATTCAAAGACTTTTAAGGATTTAAAGCATTTTTCATGCATCATTTAGTCAATTAACATCAAATACACAACAATTGAGATAAATAGAAACTACTTTACACACATATACAAGTATATTTTCTCCTTCCAATACAAAGGTCACCCTTCGATACTCAATGTAACTAGTTTTCTCCTTCCATGCAACCGAGAATAGCTGAGAAACAATGTCTTCTTGTTCCCTCTGAAGCCAATTCAGGTCAGGTCAAACAACATGCATCTGCTCGTTGTACAACAATTCACCATTTGCGGGGAGCACCATCTTGAGGGCATTCTCTTTAGTTGTTATCGGGAAGTCTGAATTCGAAAACTTCACCGCCTTCCCTTTGTAGACAGAGCTTTAAAGCTCATTTAATTCTAGCGATGACTAGTAATAATTCTTCATTTCCAAATCGTATTATTACCTCAGCAATTTACTTTGTCACCCTTGCCACTTAAGAGTTGTACTTTTCCCAAGATTTGAAAAGACCGCGCTTCGAAAGATGTGCGACTTGATACAGTCGGGGAGTCAACATATGGCATGAACCTACATACTGAAGCGAAGGTTTTATAATGACCCTGACTAATCGATGATAAAAGACTCTTAATTGGGGCAGCCACTTGTGCAATTGAAGTCGGCGCCTTCTACAATGTTTCAAACTGTTTAAAAGGTATGGAAGCTCGTGGATCCGCCTGACTCCCGATAGCTATCAGTTTAGTGTAGTCGGTGAGGTCGGAAACTTTGCAAACTTTTGTACCATTAAGTTGGTAGGATTGTCAACTGGTTATTAAAATGATATAAAATGCCGACAATGAAGGGAAAGAGTGAGCCGAAGAAGTTAAAAAGAGGATTTTAGTTTTGCACTGAAAATTTTCAAAATTTGGGCTAACATCTCCTTATCAATATCTTAAGAAGGAATCTTAAGAAGGATGGGGATTTACTTGTCGTAGGGCATCTGAAACCACCTCCACAATTAGGCCCAATGGTTTCATGAACACCCATCAATACCCACCACTTGGGAGTCGCCTAACTTGGGATGGAATTACTCTACCTCTCCCTATACAACACAAACCTATCTTCTTAACAGAATTCGCGAGTGATTACGGAATTTGGCTAAGTATATATTATTGTCTTATGGATCACCAATATATATTAAATATAACTTTCTGATTTCATTATTATTCACAGATATTAATGCTATATATACTGAACCATAAATTGGCCATTTATTCCTAATAGCAATTAGATGTAATATCCTATAAATCAGTATTGCTTTATTATAGATAAGTTACAGCATACCCAGATCGCGGGTCTGAGCTGAATCTGCTCCATTCCTATTATCTTCTTCCTTTCCATTTTCCCATAATGAGAACCAAATATACTAATTTACTGATCTTTTAATGTGATCAGTACCAAATGTACTTTAAAAATCTCTTATGCGATGCCCTTCACACTAAATCGCTGCTTTACACACCACTTACTGCCGTTTTAATCCTTGTTGTTTATATCACTGACTGGCCTTCTCGTTACAATCGCCGACCTTTGCTATTATACTTTGTTCTCCTTCGTCATTCAAACGGTATCACATAATTATTGTCCGTAACTCGTCCATGATGAACTGTCAGTGGAGAATCAATATGTATTAATTTCATGATCAATAGAGGACTCCGATCTTTATTGGTCATTGACGAATTGACTCCACCGCTTGTAATCTTTAATGATATTGAGCCGTTGTTAGAATTTGTAAAGTCTCAGCATGGTGAGTCAATTTCTAACCAGAATAACATTTAACTTGTTTTAATTATATTTTATTATTATTATTTTTTAATATATCTTAATTTCATTATTATTTACTATTAAAATACGGAAGGGGAACATTTTCATTTATTGTTTCGCGGAATTGAACAGGAATTGGCATTTTCGAATTCCCAAAATGTTCAATTACCTGTTTGGTTCTAAAATAATAAATTGGAATAGGGTTATGCAAATTCTAATTTTGGGTCATTTTGAGCATTCCACAATTCCTTCTCAAACCTGGTATTGGAATTGAAAATTGGAATTGGAATTGAAAGTATTATTTTGGGAAGGAAAATTCATTCCCATTTTTGTTTCAATAATGTATATTATATTGCTATAAGGATGTATATATATATATATACATGTGTGTATATATATGTGTGTGTATATACACACATAAGTGTATACACACACACACATATATATACACGTGTGTATATGTGTGTATATGTGTGTATATGTACAAATGTATGTATATATGTGTATACACACATGTGTGTATATGTGTATACATGTGTATATACATACATGTATGTGTATGTGTATATAAACACATCTATATGTGTATGTATGTGTGTGTATACACACATGTGTGTATATATGTGTGTATGTGTGTATATATATACACGTGTATGCGTATATATAGAAATGTGTGTATATGTGTGTGTGTGCATATATATGTGTGTATATACACATGTGTGTATATACATGTATGTGTATATACATGCGTGTGTATATATGTGTATATGTACACACCTATGTGTGTATATACACATACATGTGTGTGTATATGTGTATGTGTGCAAAAACAAATTTCCAATTCCAATTCTAGTTGTGCGGAACCAAACGCAAAATTGGCATCTTCTCACTCATCTTCCAAGTGAACCAAACAGGACAAGCTCATATTCTAGAATTCGTTTTGAGAATAGCACAATTGCCATAATGGATTCAATTCTAGAATTGGCAATTCCAGCATGCACAAATTCCACGAAACAAACGGGCCCTAAGGGGACATGGCACATGGGATGGGCAAAATCTTTTGAACTCAACATTTCATTTCTCAAACATGATTTTGAAAAAGCTCATGACTAATGAAAGACCCTTCATGCTATATGTGCTTCATGTGCTTAGGTTTAGAGATTTTTTCTTCTATTGTTCAAACACTTTTGTCAAGACTAACTTTCCATCAACAATAGAATTTTTTTATAGTTTTGGGCTTTTGAGGTCCATTCATTAGCGTTGTCTTCTAGCTCCTCTTTGTGTTAGATAGTTGTGGAAGCTTTTGATTATCTCCTCTCTCATAAAGCTTCACAAGGTCTCATGAAGAGAATTTATCTTTCTTATACATCTAATCAACTCTTTAATGGATACTTTGAGGATGATTTATATCTCACTCTCATTGAGAACAAAACTTCTTTTGAAGAAGCCATGGCATGCCTTGACACATTTGTAAGGCCTCTAGGCCAAACTTGTAATCTAGAAAAAATCAATGTTGTAAATAAAGCACATTTTTGTAGCCATAGTGTTTGAAAATAAAAAGTTGTAAATAGATTTACAAAGGGCAAATGTCAAATTTTTAGGCACTTATTCACCTTTGAAGCCTCACCTTTCACTTTTTGACGTTACATGCTTTTGTGGGTTGAAAAGAAAATCTTGTTCTAGATTACTAGGCTTCTTTCTTTGGTGGGGAAATTCCATATATGTACCACCTACCAAGGTTCTAGTACTCTTCTTGTTGGGCTGCTCCAAAAATGTTTATGATTAAATTATCATACATATGTGTGTCTTCCTCTTAACCAATGCCAATCAAACCCAAGGGTTCTACAAATTTTCTTGGGATATCTATTGCATGCCCCCAAGAAATATATGGGATGTTCATAATTGTTGTCCATGGATAGAGTACTACTCTATGATAATGAGTGATTTGGAGAGTTCGCAAGGTTTACCCTTTCTCAAGATATATAGAATAAACCATGCTCTATTGAAGATCTATGCACCACATTTCTTACAATTTAACTAATGGAAAAAAGGTTAGGTAAGGAATTGGCCTTCAATCTCTTCTTGTTACAACTACTTGAATTAAAATTAAAGGTTCTTTTGTTGCTCAAAGTATTGGGGAGGCCTTTAAGGCAAACAAGCCTCTTCTCTAGTCCAACAAGACAATTTTAGAAAGATCTTTCTTTCAAAAACCATAATCTTTGGTGATCCCTTATCTACAAATTTAAACTTACCTCTGGTAGAAATACTTGTAATCAAAGCTCAAAAACTCCATAAAGACATCCACACTATTATAAACCTGGTCTCTTCTTAAGATTGGATTCCTTATACATTGCTTTAGAATTAAAATATCTCTCAAATGTAGACTTTTTATTTATCCTACACATTCAAGAGCTTTAGCCAATGTTATGCTTCATTAGCTTGGCCTCCAAACACTTCTTCATTTGGTAGAAACTTTGATAATGGAATTTTGAAACAACTTTTACAAATGACACTCTAAGATTTATTCATTAGGTTTTTAGTCAATTATCCTTGTCTTTTTTTGATCTCAACGATTGCTGGGGTCTCAATTTCCCCAAGAAAACTTGCATTTATCAACTTAAATAGGCTTGGTCATCCAAGCCTAAAATTGTTCATTTTCATGAATGTCTAGTCTACCAAGGATATCCCTTAGAGAGAAGTCTCTTACACACAAATATTCATTCAAAATACCCAACCTAGACTTGAGACCTGTAAGCATCTCATTTGGATCTTCCTCAAGCCTAAAGTTTTTGGAATTATATTTTAGACTTTTCTTGACCTTTCATCTTGGGATCTTTTCTTGGAGAATGCTTTATTTAGATATTTGGTTCCTCGGTCAAATTAAATAGCCAAAATTGGGATTTTTTTAGAGCTTCCATTATGTTTCAACTTTGGAAGTCTAGAAATAGTGCAATTTTGAATATAAAGGTTAATAATATTTCATTTTTTAATGACAATTTAGATACATTTTCTTTCTTATAGATACTCTCAAATACAAGTGATAACTAAAAGAATATCCTTAGAGTTTTAATACCTCAAAGAGTTTCAATACTATGACCATAAACTCTCTTGATGATTTTCCCTTAGGGATTTTGCCACCTACTCCCAAATAGAAGGTTAGTTGCCTCCTTAGTGGAGGAATTAGATTCCTCTTCTCTATAAAAATAATGTTGATATATTTAGGTGGTTGTTCCTTGTGTTGGGTGGTATGGAGTTAGGTTTTTAATATGTTTTTGCCTCTTGGTTGAGGGTTCTAGTGCCACATGTAGTGCAAAACTCTTCAAACAAGTGGGAGGCACCTGTTCGTGGTTTTAAAAAGACCTTTAAGTGGGTGTTCATGGACCCTTAAGATGTCCACCTCCCCTCCTGGTGAGGTTGAATGTTCCTAGCATGTTGATAACTAGTTAGATTATTTTATGTCTTGCTTGTAATGACCCCTTAACTTGGTCATTTATTTCTCAAAAGAAAAACTAAAAATATGTTCTTATTTGTTCTCTTTATTTCAATGCAACACTATGTTACTACTATATCATCACATGTATCTAGAGTATATTTTAAAAAAATAAATATTTCATAACATAAGCTTGTTCAAAATTCCAATTTTGTATAGTAAGAAATTACCTTGTGTATTCATTTCATCATGATAAGTGAGCATAGTTGCATGCAAGATATACACCAACAAATTATTTCATAGATTCACTTTAAAATATCCACATAAACATGTCTTATGAAAATGTGATGAAATGGTAGGAGCGTAACATTTTCCATCCCTAAGACATCAATGTTATGTTTCTACAAATACAAGCATCCACTCCAACATCCAAAAATTGTGGGACCCTAAAATCTGGACCCTGGGTCAAGGTCGAGGTCGACCTTGACCTAGGTCAGGGGTGAGGTCAACCTTGACCTAGGTAAGGGTTAAGGTCGACATAGACCTAAAAGGTAGACCCTGACCCTGAGGTCAAAGATCTCAAATCTGCAGTCTAGAATGCTAGAAACTGGCTAGAGAGAGGTGAAGAATTGGGGAAGAATAGGGGGAAAGCCAGGTCTAAATCAGGAACCCATTCAAGGTGCTTGACATGACCCCAAAACCACTTACTCAGAAATTATATTAAATATAATTTAGGAATCATCTCTTCGGAACCCGAAATAGCCGACCCAGGAGTGGGATTTAACTTTTTCAAAGACCGACATCCAAAAATTGTGGGACCCTAAAATCTGGACCCTGGGTCAAGGTCGAGGTCGACCTTGACCTAGGTCAGGGGTGAGGTCAACCTTGACCTAGGTAAGGGTTAAGGTCAACATAGACCTAAAAGGTAGACCCTGACCCTGAGGTCAAAGATCTCAAATCTGCAGTCTAGAATGCTAGAAACTGGCTAGAGAGAGGTGAAGAATTGGGGAAGAATAGGGGGAAAGCCAGGTCTAAATCAGGAACCCATTCAAGGCGCTTGACATGACCCCAAAACCACTTAATATAGGTCCTCTCCTAGGGGTAAAGGCTTAATGGGAATTTAATTCTCCTATGTCAGACTCCTTAGAAGATTGTGCCCTAATTTCATATAAAAGGGAGCCTTTCTCCTCTCATTTTATCTAAGTCCTCTATTGAAGCCTAAGCATCATCAAGCAATTGAGAAGAATCATCAAGTGAAGTTCAAGCAAGCAATCAAGCAAGATTTGAAGCAAGGATTCATCCATCATCAAGCATTCAAGCATTCATTTTTATCAAAGAGATCTATGGGAGGCCATTGAAGGATTCAAGCTACATAGTGACCTTTTGGTGATCTCTCCATCCATCTTCTTCCAAGCCTCTTCATACTCAAGAAACCATTCAAGATTTGGTGTTGGAGATCTACAAGCAATTGATTGAAGACATCCTACATTCTAAATTCTTGATCCATTGGTGCATACCTACTTGTGGATTCAAGGATTCGAATCCTCCACAAGGACTTTTACAAGCAAGGTGAATTTATAAATTTACTTTGTTTATTTATGCAATTTCAATTATATATTTGAGGTTAATTCTAAAACTGGGGTTTGACCAAGTCAAACCCCTCTCCCCCAACAAAAAAATCTATTTTTCTTGCAGGTACAGGTTCAAGATTGAAGATTTGAACTCAGATTTGGATACCCTTTTTAGCTAACTATCGGGATCAGCGAACAGATT
This sequence comes from Thuja plicata, assembly GCA_018584345.1. Classification (NCBI taxonomy): domain Eukaryota; kingdom Viridiplantae; phylum Streptophyta; class Pinopsida; order Cupressales; family Cupressaceae; genus Thuja; species Thuja plicata. The sequence goes on along the minus strand of MU225172.1, from coordinate 1,180,045 downwards.
TTCTATCAATCCTGTGTAGGTCAGGATCGAGATAATTGGGTCAGTGGTGAGATTAGTGGGTCAAGGTCGACCTTTTTCATAAGACGATGTCAGATTGGAAAATGATTTCTAGGTTTTGTTCGACTCTGCGTTCCAGTTCTGGATCATACTTCAGATTTTCCAAAAATAGAGTACAAACCTCAGAAAATAGCATTCTTCAGATCTGCAATTCCTTAAGGTTGGTACTTCCTCTCATTCTTTTCAATTACTTTTATATATCATATCTCCTTAATCATAAAACAAAATTTAAGATCTTCTTCCTTTCTCTCATTTCCAAATGGTTGATTCATTTGTGCATTGATCCTTCTTTTGGGTTAATCAACTTGGATCTTTCATTTGTGCATTTGGGGATAAAAGAGTTCCTTCCCCCTATATGCTTAATCACAAAACAATAAAATCATATTCAAAACAACAATCAAATTTAAAGGTTAAGCAAATACAACACAACACCCCTAATCAATTTTCTTCCTTTACATTTTGGTGAACCCGAAGTTGTAGATACTACCTTCACTGTTATTCCTACTTCTGATCAATTTCAAATCAAATTTGGTTTACCATGGATATCTTCTATGCAGGCTATCTCTTCTCCTATTCATAAATGTCTTAAGTTCATTCATAATGGAGAAGTCAAAATGATTAATCATAGTTTGTATCAACCTTCTAGGCCTAGAGATTGCACTACTCTTGATTTATTTTGGCCTTCGTTACCTAACTCATGTCCTCCTCGCCCTGATCATCTTTTTCGCTCATACCAAGCTTACAAACATCACAAAATTTCTGAGTTAAGCATGCCTCGGATAGATCTTAACCGTGTTCTTTTGCCTACTCCTTCCATACCCCCTTTATCCATTACTTATAATTCTAATAATCAAACTTCTACTATTTCATTACAACCCATTGAGAATCCTCCTATGGAACCTATGAAGGAATCTGTTGTTATTCCTCCTAGTTCTCAACATATGGTAAGAAAAGCAAAACATAATAAATCTACTAATGAATGTCGTAAGAAGCGTAGAGCTAATGCTAGGGCTTGTGCTTCTCTTCTTCGAAACTCTTTACCTTCTTTTGATCAACCTATTCCTGATGTGTCGAAAGAAGTCAATATTCATAATGATGTTAAGATGAATGATTATGATGATCCTATTCGCATCTTAGATCCCATTTCAATTAATCTTGATGAGGAGGATACTTTAGATGATCCTATTGATCTTAGTGATGAATATGAGACCATTGATCTTGACACTGACTTACCTCAGATACTTTCAATTCAATTGACAATTACACCTTGTATTGAGCAACATGATTCTCAAGAGGATCCTTATTTGGAACTGGCTATCATTCCTACTGTATTGGATATAGTCCCTTTTGTGATTTGCCTACCTTCCCTAACTAATATAAACCAAGATAGGGAGAGTAGGCGATGCGCTTGATTGGCCTATCCTTCATGGTAGTCCTTTTTGTGTTTGCATGTTGTATTGTGCTTCTCCCGTAATGTGTTTTCTAAATGTTTGTTAGATTCTTTTATATGACCGTTGTTACTTTGTTGGTGCAAGGTGATAAAAGAATCAAACCTGTCGTACAATTCCTCTATATGTATCTTTATTCTTCTATATGTTGTTTTTATGTTATGTTGTACTCGTGCTATTATTCGTAAATGTTTCCCTTGTATAGTCTTCTTGGATCTGCGACATGGTAGCACTGATTCTTTTTGGTCTCCAGGTTGTGACCCGAAAAGATTCTCCTTCGTAACTCTTAAGTTTTCTTTCCTCCATTGTGATTGTAGTTCTACTTTCTTTTGGGGAATGATGTCAATTCATTTGCAATAATATCATACTTATATGTACATGTTATCTTATGAACATACTGACCCCATAGTAGGTAGATCCCTTTTGTGTTCTTTTGTATGTTTATGTTTATTTCCCTTGATTTGTCTTTATTTGGGGGCATCTCATAGTGGAAACATAATCCCTAGAGTTGTTTATATTTTTATTAAAACCATTGCTCCTGTTAAAGTGTTAGCAATGACTTTAACATGGGGGCATACGCTCTACTCACTTTTTTCCCACATGCACGTTCAAAATATTTTCAAAAACTTAAAACTTTTTCCCTTTATGGATTAAAAACTAATCCTTAAAGCATGGACATTTTACTTTACTTTTTAGGATCTCTTGATCCCTCCAGTTTAAAATTACACGGATCTCTTGATCCCTCCATTTTTTCAATGTTTCGATCCCTTAAGGTCGAAAGGTGTCCTTAAGAATGGATCTCCCTGATGGGTTGACTAGTGAGTAGCCACATTCACTAGGCGGTTCAATTCCATCTTTCCAATTACGTTGTTTACTTGTGTGGTTCACAATGGGACATAAGTTCTCATTGGACGAGATAATCACATCCTCTCTCTCTCTTTCCTTAACTAGTGATGTCTCTCTTATCATGATCTTAGGGTTGATAAAGACTTAAGTCCCTTGGGGGCTTGAGGATTTCTTATCCCTTTTTTATTCCGATAAGATTGTCTATTCTTTATGATCTCCTTTACCAAGAGTTTGTGTTGAGTCCATACTCTTGCTAAAGTGGGGGCTAAATGTATAGTTGGAAAATGGAAGCACTTCCATTGTGGACTGGTTTATCCTTTCGAGTAAGTGGTTTTGGGGTCATGTCAAGTGCCTTGAATGGGTTCTTGATTTAGACCTGGCTTTCCCCCTGTCTTGCCCCAATTCTTCACCTCTCTCTAGCCAGTTTCTAGCATTCTAGACTGCAGATTTGAGATCTTTGACCTTAGGGTCAGGGTCAACCTTTTAGTTCTATGTCAACCTCAACCTTGACCTAGGTCAAGGTCAACCTCACCCCTGACCTAGGTCAAGGTCAACCTCAACCTTGACCCAGGGTCCAGATTTCAGGGTCACAGTTTTCGGTGTCAGTCTTTGAAAAAGTTAAATCCCGCTCCTGGGTCGGCTATTTTGGGTTTCGAAGAGATGATTCCTAAATTATATTTAATATAGGTCCTCTCCTAGGGTTAAAGGCTTTAATGGGAATTTAATTCTCCTATGTCGGCCTCCTTAGAAGATTGTGCCCTAATTTCATATAAAAGGGAGCCATTCTCCTCTCATTTTCTCTAAGTCCTCTATTGAAGCCTAAGCATCATCAAGCAATTGAGAAGCATCATCAAATGAAGTTCAAGCAAGATTTGAAGCAAGGATTCATCCATCATCAAGCATTCAAGCATTAATTTTCATCAAAGAGATCCATGGGAGGCCATTGAAGGATTCAAGCTACATAGTGCCCTTTTGGTGATCTCTCCATCCATCTTCTTCCAAGCCTCTTCATACTCAAGAACCAATTCAAGATTTGGTGCTGGAGATCTACAAGCAATTGATTGAAGACATCCTACATTCTAATTTCTAGATCCATTGGTGTATACCTACTTGTGGATTCAAGGATTCAAATCCTCCACAAGGACTTTTACAAGCAAGGTGAATTTCTGCAATTTCAATTATATATTTGAGGTTAATTCCAAAACTAGGGTTTGACCAAGGAAAACCACTCCCCCCCAACAAACAAATCTCTTTTTCTTGTAGGTACAGGTTCAGGATTGAAGATTTGAACTTAGATCTAGATACCCTTTTCAGCTAACTATCGGGATCCGCGAACAGATTTTCTGTCAGACCTGTGTAGGTTAGGGTCGAGATTGTTGGGTCAGGGGTGATATTAGATTGGAAAAATATTTCTAGGTTTTGTTTGTCTCTGCGTTCCAGTTCCGGATCATACTTCATATTTTCCAGAAATAGAGTACAGACATTAGAAAACAATATTCTTCATATCTGCAATTCTTTAAGGTTGGTACTTCCTCTCATTCTTTTCAATTGTTGTTATATATCATATCTCCTTAATCATAAAATAGAATTTAATATCTTCTTCCTTTCTCTCATTTCCAAATGGTTGATTTATTTGTGCATTGATCCTTCTTTTGGGTTAATCAACTTGGATCTTTCATTTGTGCATTTGGGGATAAAAGAGGAATATATTATGTTCCTTCCCCCTATATGCTTAATCACACAACAATACAATCACATTCAAAACAATAATTAAATGTAAAGGTTAAGGAAATACAACACAACACCCGTAATCAATTTTCTTCCTTTACACATACTAATCATGTGATTTTCTATGATTGGTATACTTAGTTTGACTATTGTGAGTAAACTACACAAGTATCCTTACATGTATTTCTCTTGCTATTGTGGGTCAAGTCCACTTATAACTATTATAGGTTAGATCTACTATGCTCTATGCAAAGACTTTTAGACTTGGTTCAACCCTCTTAAGTTTGACCATCAAAGAACAAGGCATTGGTAGACATTTAGATAATTTGTATCTTTTTTCTTTTCTAAAAAGATAGGACATATAACCAATAATTAAGAAGAGATCAAATTTGTTTATAAAGGAATGCAAGAGGTTATCAAAATTTGGTGACCAAAAACTCCAAATTGAATTTGACTCAAAGGTAATCATCTATTTGTTATCTGACCCTAAGAGATTCTGTAGTGAAGTTGGCAAATATCAAGAGAGTTGAGGAAGATTCCACACTTGCATGACAAATTCCAAGAGGTTCAATTCAGCCATGTTTCCAAAGGGTATAATCAAGTAGTTGATGGGCTAGCCAATTGGGCTTTTCATAACCACAACCTTCGCTATTATGGTTTTTGCCATTGGTGTTGGCCAACCAAGCTTCAAGAGGATTTGAGAAAGCTTCTAGATTGTGATTTATCCCAAAGGATTATACAATTTCCTCCTCTTTACATTTCATAGGCTTGAAAAAATAACTTTCAGGCCTAACACAATTCAATATTTACACTTTGGTTTCAATCTAATATGGTAAGATTCATTTTTACCAAAATAAATAGGTGAAAAATTATGATGAGGTCTCTATGTTTTAGGAAAATAATTCTAGTAACAAATTATGATGAGGTATATACTCCTTAGGAAAATATTCTTGTGCTAATTATGCTAATGTCTCCACTAAATGTATATAATTCATTGCAACAATTTATCATTTTTTACTAGGTTTTAGTCTAAGAATTGAAAGAATATATTATGAGTAGTAGCAAGGTTATGGAGTGGCACTAGTAGAGATAGGCTTGCAACAATTATAAACTCGATTATAGAAACTTTATAGACAAAGCAAGACAACATGTATTAATTAATTCCAAGTATATCAATAATATATTATCCTTCATTCATTTAATGTACAATAAAATACAATGACAATGTTAGGGAATTATGTTCTTGTGATCAAGTGGGGAAAGCTGATATTTCAAGACATCTTAGAGGGGTACAACCCATGATAATTATGGATCTATAATTTTGCAAGAACAAGTTTTGAACACACAATAATCTGTGGTTAATTTTTATCCCTTGATAATTATGTAAAAGGTTGTATTTATATAATGTCCATCAACTAGTTATAGAGGTAAACTGCTAGTAGATGTGATGTGTGTATGGTGTATTGGTATCAATTTATTTGTGCTAACTAGATGCATTTTCACCCATATCAGGTTGTGTGTATGTGTAGAAGTTGTAGAAACTCGAAAGACCATCATCAAAGTTGAAGTACAAACTTTAAAAGTCATATGAAATGGTTGAAGAGTTGATGAAGTGTGTTGAATCTACCTGTGTTCCCTTATGATGGTGTTTGACCATGTAATGTGTTTGTGGATATTTTACACTAACTTGCAAGGAATTTTTATAAATGATGCTTGCAAAAGTATGCATGAAATTATTCTATCACATTGTCTCAACCATGCATGGAGCATCTTGGCACTGTGTTGTCTAAGAGAAGATTAGAGCATGAGACAATCTTATATTGAGAACATACACAACAATATAAGTTGCAAAACAATGTGCATAGATCATCAACCTTTTCTTGTAGAGAAATGGTCACCATTGTGTTCATTTTACAATATGAAAACATTAATTACTGTAGATTTTAAAAACTAATGCCATGTCAACCTATATAATGGTTATGTCCAAATCATTTTCCTTTTCTTATAGATGTGTGTCCTCATTATGTTTGGAAGTTATCTAGAGTTAGGTTTGATAATACTTCTGCATACAATTGTGTCATATATTTTTCATCAACATTTTGGATCACACTCTGTGATCCATCATCAAAATGCAAATGAGTGTCGAGAGCTTAAAAAAATGTAAATTGAATTATCTAGAGTTGCCAATGCAAAAGAAGGATGAATTTGACATGAGGCATGATTTGGTGATGCACATATTTTTTATGACTTTCAAATAGAAATATATGAAGCATTTATGAAGCTCAAGAATTTATGAAGATATAAAGTTGTGTGTATAATAAAGAACTAGTAAAGGTTCAAAGTGTGTGTTTCAATATGAATTAGAGTCATGACAATGCATGCTCACAAATTTCATAAGAAATGAAAATGGAAGTGGAGATTATGTATCCTTCTTAATTTTTATAATATACCTTATAGAAGATCCCCATGGTAGCATGTTAGACCCCTAGGCCAATTATATCATTCACAATTAGGATCTTTTGTCTAAGATTTTTATGGTGAAGTCCATAACCATGTCATTCTTAACTAATTTCATTAGTGGTGTAGTTTCAATGAAACATAACCATGCAACAACCCTAATTGCATCTTAGATAAGGTTTGTATAAATAAATAAACTCCTCATGAATTCTTCTAAACATTTTGCAAATCCATTCGTACTCCATGTTGAAATTTAGAAAGTCTTTCTAAGCATCCAATCTTTTGTAGGGATGTTTTCATATTTTTGTTTGTAATGACCACCATCATCAACCATCTAATCTCTCAATTCTACAAATTTCAAATGGTCAATGTTATTTAAAATAGCATGGATTTAAACCCTGACATCTTTAGTATAGATCGCATACCTCATAATGTAGGAAAAAACTCCATCCTTATCAAGTTCCCCTTCTCTATACAAATATTTCTTAAATTTGGGCCTAGAGTTCTTCGTGATATCAATAACCCTAGGTGCTTCCATCATGGATTACCCTAAGAATGTGGTAGCTAGTATAATAACCACTCATTTGTTTTTTTCTTTCTTTTGTATTTTGAATATGACTTTAATTATTGTTGCAATATAATCAACAAAAATAATAGTGCAGATAAAGAGATAATAATGCACCACTTTTTAGTTAATAAAATGACTAATATTCAGAAATAACACAACTGAAAATTCTAGATTTATTTTCTGATTTGGAAATACATTTTTTCTCAAAAATAAAAGAAACCTAGTTCATAAAATGATGCTACATTTCTAAATACAACATACCCAAACAATGTAGCAATGGTTTTTCTTGAGCTGCTCACAAAAATCACCAAAATACCACTCCAAAATGAGTGCCAACCCTCACAATCTGCCCCAACAACTGCAATAAAGGTATGAAAGGAAGGGCAGGTCCAAATGCCTCCAAAATGAAAATTTAACCTCCTCAAAACTCTAGACACCCATCAAAGATTGTATGGCTATTAAGAGAGAAGATACAACCATACAAAATATACCCTCCACAATCTTCACTAAAATTGTTCTCTTCAAATATGATATTCAATAAGCTTCCAAAAGAATGATATATAATCTCCAATATGCCCAAATGTGATCCCCGAATGAAATCACCATGTATTCTCTAGATTGTATCTCTCAAAAGTGTGGAGAATGTTCCTACAAGGGTTTTTTCCCTCACAAATCAAAGATGAAGAAACAATCTCCTCCAAAAAGAAGCGATATCAAAATCCAAACTCAACATAAGAAACAAGCTCCACAAAATTGCTTTCATATCATTCCCAAAAAGTTTGACCCCCTTCACCAATGCATGTGGGACTAAAGAAAATGACACTTTTCCCATCACCTTTTTAAGTTGTTTTTCTTTTTTTTTCCAAAAAAACACCCTTTTTTGCCTTTCCCTATTTTCAGACCTTTTCTTTTTTCTACTATTTTTTTGGGAACTATTTTTCGCTATTTTTTCATGAATGCTTTTCCACTCTTTTTTCATGAATGTTTTTTTGATATTTTTCTGTGAATGCTTTCATTTAATATTTTCCCTCGTGTCACTTTGAATAAATGACCACTTTGAACTTAACACTTTATTTTAAATAATAATAAAGTTAAATATTTAATTTAACCTTATAAATCAATAACTTATCAATATTTAATTTAAGAACTCTAAATTGTATCAAATCTCAAGATAAACAACAAAACCAACTCCAACGATATTACTAAAACTAACAACTAATTCTATTCGTGCTCATCACTGACTTTCTAGAAATAGTAAGTATAGGAGAGAAAGTGTTTGAAAAGGCTCCATAAAAGGGTGTTACACTCATTCTACCCATTTGCACAAAGCGACAACATCAAAATACACATTTGATCCTGGTAGCACCAACCCAAAAAACCAACACTAACTCTAGTACAAGGGAACCAAAAAATGGGGACATTATAGTCCACCCTTTCCAAATATTGTTTAACCTCAAGCAATGTTAGAGAAAATCCACAATCAACCAACTAATCCATATTGATATCAAGAATGATCCTAGGGTCCCAAGTCAACCTAGGAAAACTATAGTATCATCTATTGTATACATTATCCCACAAGGTGCTCAAACTAGAGACATCTCACCAATCTCTAATCTCTGTATAGAATAGAAATCACACACTACATAATATTAGTCATCTCCTCATTAAATTTCTCTCTCAAAGGACCAAACTTAAAAACCATAGGAGTGAATTTCCGGATGCCAACATAGGCTAACACATTCCTGTCAACTGCTAAGTTGCTAACCAAAGTAATCTCAAGGTTTTAAATCAAACTTGAAACATAACCACCACACAAACACTGGGATACTATGATCATAACTAGAAAACCAACATGCTCAAATTTTACTCTCCTCTCATGTAACCTAGCTAAGTAATCATCATCAACACCAAGAATAAAATCGTAGAGAGAATGTAACTTAGAAAAGACCATATCAACAAAATTACTACCAATCATGATGTTGGGCAATAGAAAGAGCACTGTACTCAACTATATATCATAAACCCAAGAGTCACTACATGTGATATCATGAAAATGAAGATCAATCACTATTACAACTTTGTAATCTTTTAACAAACGAATGCCTCTACTATCACCAACCAAAAACATACCATCGACTTTTAATCTCCAAGTGTCAAGGGGAGGTCATAAAATATGTTGGCTAGCCCACATCATTGTTATCAACCAATCATCATTTGAAATATTTCCAAATAGCACCTCAAAATGACCGGAGTGTTCCAATCTCTTTCAACATATATAGTGGTGAATAACTAAACTATGCCTAGAGAATCTCCCATAACTGGTTGTATCAAAGATTGTAAGTTCTCAAAACCAAACTACCCCAAGATTTAGGTTGCCATAAAAAATTTGAGAAAAATAAGACAACATCGAATAATCAGGCATCTCACTGAATACATATGAGTCATGAGAATGAGAGTAGTTTAAAAGCCACCTCCAATGAGAAAATCTAATCATCTACCATCAATCCTCAACCATGTACTAATCATCTGTTGGATTGGAAATGCATACAAACTCATCTACATGCCAAAAATCATAGTCCTATGGGTGCTTATTGGAAAGTGAACAATGAAACCAACACTAAATTTTTTCTCACAAATCCAATCCTAAATAATAAAAACTCATTGCTAGAAATTGAGTATGTACCCAAATATTGTAAGCAATGCCACTCTCCTTACTAAAATCAAGAAAAACTTATCATCCAACTTGAAGAGTACTGGAATTTCAAAAGCCTTATCAACATCTACAACAAACAAGGGTACATCAATCGATTACTATCATGATCCTCATGCTCCACCCAAACATATTGTTGCTCCAAGCTCCTAATTTCATATTTTATGGGACAACGTGCAAGATCAAACTCCTAAATGCTATCAAGCTCCTTCATTACCCAACTTATCTGCTTGGTAATTTCTCTATTATCCCGCTCTTTGAAATGTTTGGCTTCATATAGATGACCATTTTCTTCAAGAAACGCCTCTTAGACACTTTTCAAAGCAAACTTAGTGGAATCAAGCTCATTGGTGATCTCACTAACCTCTTCCCTCAACTGCTTAGTCAAATACAAGGCCTCATCTAAAAAAATTGGTGGAAACATCCTTGTCATGCATAATGTTTAAGTGAGCAATATTAATTTCTTCCATAAAGTTCTTCTTTGTTTTCAAATCAGTAAGTGAAATATTAAGCTCATTTTTTCCTCTTGATGCATTGTGGGTTATGTTTTCAACCTGTCTATGTGTGCTATCCAGAGTCGATAAAACTTGTACTTCATTTTCAGTGGATACCAATAATTGTCTTTTCTAATTGTGATCAAATAAATGTGATGAACGACTATTTTATTGCATGTAAAAATAATAATTAGACTCATACCTATTATGAAGATCTTCAAAGAAGTCCTAAATCACATGTGCCTCTCCCTTATCATTCTGCATAATGAACTATGAATCCAAATCAACAAGGCCACTATTATCATACTTAGGATCAACTACATGCAAAGATAAATTTATTTTATTAATAACAACATCAATATCATCCTATATGCAAACATTTTGCTCTAATACCCAAGCATTATTGGGATAAAAAATAACTTCATCTCATGGGGTCAATGCACAAAGATGGTGTGCAAAAAAGTGGCCACCATGTCAAAAATAAATAAAAAAATCAATAACCCAATTGGTTTATTTAAAATTTGAAATAACCTGATCGGGTTATGGCTCGGTCAATACCGAGCCTATTTTCTACAAAACCCAATTGGGTTTTATGATAATAAAAACCTGATCAGGTTTTTATAAACTAAAATTGACCTATAGTCTTATAAAACCTAATCGGGTTTTATAACAGACAAAACTCGAGATCACGTTGTGTAAACATAATTTTTTGAAGCCTACATCAAAACCCTCATTTCAACTTGCCAAAAATAGACTTGAAATAGTGAGAGGAGGCAAATACAACCAAAACATGATCACATTTCATAAAAGCTTGCATTTTTTAAGTGTATCCAACTTGAAATCACAATGTCCCGTCATCAGAGAGGTAAGAAATCAATTTTTTTTTTTTTTCAAATTGAATTGTAATAGGGTTTCTTGAATTGATTTTATTTTATTGTATTAATTTCATGTCATATTCTCAAAACATTGTCCAACAAAAAATTAGACAATAGAAGCATGTTCTTGAACAACAACCACCACCAGACCCTCAAAATGTTTCCCCTCAACAACAAGAAAATCCTCAAAAGGCTACCCCTCAACAAGAAAATGCTCAAAATATTTCCCCTCAACAACAAAAACAACCTCAAAACCCTCTATCTCCTCTAGTAGAACCTGCACAAGCCACACGAGAGGATCTTTTAAATCGACTATCACAGAATACTTCTCAAATTTCTCAGATAGTGAATAGGTTGAGGTCCTTTGATCATGAGCATCGTTAATCCCTTCCAAAACCCTAGAATCAATGACCAATGGTGCCAAGGGGGTATCTATACATGTTACTAAATGGGGCATATATAGGGATAGGTGTGACACATTCTATTATGATGGGTTGTCATATGATGAGGTGAAAATAAAAATGATATATGTGCTATTTTCACCAAACCTAAAACTAATGAGACCTTATCTAAAGATCCAAAGAGGTTTCCTATACATTGGTATAATCACGTTGGGCTGAGAAATGCTTTTTAGGATAGGTGGTATATGGTCTTTGATGAACCGCCTTGTAATAGTTATGAGGTACCTTTGTATTTTTTTAGAAAGTTATATTGTGAGTTTATGCTCGGATTGAAGATGAACTACTTTGACATGCGGGAGCTCTAGGGTAGAGGGAGATGCTCTTCCCGGGATAGACCAGGGGCTCGAAGGGTGACATACCCCCAAAATAGGGTTTCTCTAGCTGCTAAACGCATGGTTCATATCAAGGTCCTAGTATCCTTAAAGGAGTTTATGGAGTTATAGACTCTTTAGGTGGCTATTTCATTGACATGTGTCATTGTTAATCATGACACATAGTTAGTGTAACCTCTATAAAAATAGAGGATGATTCAACACCTACACTACTTACCTCATCATGAGATGCACCATTTAGCTCAACCCATCCCATTGATCATATGTGTCTCAAATGCCAACATATATGTTCTAGGAAAGATACTAATGTGAATAAGGATGGTTCCACATCTCATTTGTGTACACATTGCTAGAGTAGATGTCATGTTGCCACTACAGAGAATGTGGCCCTCACAGATGACCTGATGACCTCGGCATTTTTCAGGTGGAGAATAGGTGTAGGTGTGCTTATTTTTGTTTATAACATGTTATTTATTAATTACTTAAAAATTATAAATGTAAATAAATTTTTATTAATAGAATAATTTAAAATGATATATGAATAATATGCAATATTACAGGGTGCAACAGATGGTGCGAGTACACTACATCATAATCGCTCCACTCCACACACATGTAGCTTCAACACCAGAGATAACAACATTTAATATGTTCAAAATATAATAATACCTTGATTTCAAAATAATTTTTGATAATATATACTAACTCTCTAACATATATTTATTTGGTGTTTTATAGGGGTTGTTAGAGGATCAAATTTCCTAGGTTGATGATGTCATGCTTCCAGCCATTGAATTTGGCCGAGAAAGATTTGCAGTATCATATTTTTCACAACTCATATTTATAATTTTTATTGAACCCATGCGAGCCATTTAAATTTGATGATCATATTTTTCCATTAGTATGCAAAGGAAATAGTTTTTGAACTGTCAGTACATGATCATCGAAAGACAAGATTATAGTGTGACCTGACAGAATAGCCAACAAAGGAACTCGACAGAAAAGTTAACAGAGGAACCTGACAGACAAGTTAACAAAGGAAACTAATAGACAAGTTTACAGAGGAACCCGATAGACAGACTAAAGAGCAACCCGAGCACCAGTCCACCGAGAGACAACTTTATTCCATGAAATGTAGATCTGACTTACACGTCAGATAAAACACTTAAGTTTTATATTTAGCTTTAAAGAATATATTTAAATCCATTTCTTGAGGGACAAGTAAAGAAAATGTAATTGTTTTAATCAGTCTAATAGGTTGAAAACATGCAAACTAGGAGATCAAGGTCAAGTTGTAAACCTTTGATCATAGAGTTATCATTGTAAAGCGTGAAACTTATTTAGGTCAAATTCATTGTATAAATAGATGTGTAATCAATTTAAACAAGAGGATGTGATGATGATTGTAGCCAAGGAGAATAGCTATAGATCAGAGACAGAGTTTTATGCAGAAGGTCAACAAAATATGAAATCAGTTATAAAAACAAGATCTAAGGCTACCGAGCAGAACTGAGGTATTAATCAGTCACTATAGGTGATGCATCATATTGTGAACCTAATGGATCTGTACTCAAAAATTCTAGATTTCATTATATCAGGCCAATAATTATTTTTGACTACATTCTAACAAGTGTAGCAAATAAAATAAATCCTTTGAGAAGGTGGATTTAACAATCCTTTTGTAAACCTCTTAACCGAGTGTACACTAAATAGTGTTTCTAAAGCTCTTAATAGAGTATACCTTAACCATTCTAAATATGTTACTCCTAATAGGGTAAGATCATCAGAAGTGATCAAACTTGTAAGCCTTAACCGACCCCTTCCATTCTGCGGATAGGTAAGTTTTGTGGGTTTCATCCCCACCGCAGTTTTTACCTTCTAACAAGGGTTTTCTGTGTTACCAAATATTGTGTCATGTGTCAATACATTTCATGAATATTTCTATGAATGTTTACATGCAAATTAATTTTATGAATTGATATTACATGCATAAAGATAGAATAACACATATGGTTGGTAATACAAGGATTTGATTACTAAAGGATAAGTTTAATTGACAAAAATTTTTAAGGGTAATGATTCACCCCTCCCCTCTCAGTACACACCATTCCATTATTCCAACAATTGGTATCAGAGCTAGATCTCTTATTTTGAAAATTTTAAATCACTTGAGAGAAAAGATCATACAATGGAAAGGTATAAGCTAGACAAGAGTGTAGAAGTTGATAAATGCAACTTCACAGCTTGCCAAGAACACCTACATGCAAAATACCTATTGCAAAGATTGAAGCCAACAATAGAAAAAGCAGAAACCCTTCTATGCTCAAAAGGTGAGAGCTCAAAAATGTATTCGAAGAGTATGAAAAAACAAATACAAGCATTCAACCTTAAAGGTGAATGAAACCCTAAAAAGGGAAAAACTGACCTAAGAGAA
>MU225172.1:1136409-1162757 GCA_018584345.1 Thuja plicata | reverse complement strand
TTTCTCAAATGACTCCAAAAAATTGTGCCTCCTTCAAAGTGACTGAAAAAACCCCAGACAAGCTATGGCTGTCCTCTTCGAATCGTGGCTTCAAAAAACTTTGATCAGGCAGCGACAGGGTGGCTCTGATACCATGTAGAAGTTGATAAATGCAACTTCACAGCTTGCCAAGAACACCTACATGCAAAATACCTATTGCAAAGATTGAAGCCAACAACAGAAAAAGTAGAAACCCTTCTATGCTCAAAAGGTGAGAGCTCAAAAATGTATTCGAAGAGTATGAAAAAACAAATACAAGCATTCAACCTTAAAGGTGAATGAAACCCTAAAAAGGGAAAAACTGACCTAAGAGAAAGCTTAAGTGAAAAATAGAGTACGCCTAACTTAATAATTAATATCAACATGATATAATTAATAAGTGGTAAAGATGACTATGTACTCTAACAAAGGGTATTGAGAATCAGAAGTTGGAGATACAGATCTTCTTTAAGAAATACAAAGAAGCTAGAGTCAGGATGAGAGAGCTACTAGATGAAAGAAAGGTTATGGAATCTCGTTGTAATGAAACAGACTATCATGAAGAAGAGATACCTAATTTGTTTGAGTCATCAGGATCTACATTTATCAATACATTAGAAATATCAGAAGGAAGCATTACAAGTCTGAATAAAATCAATCAACATCTGGTTGGAAAAGTGATATCACTGTAAATAGGTCTAGAGAAGCAGATAGTAAGGATGATTGAGGCTATGAATAATGCTAGAAAGGTTGAGAAAGAAAGAACATTAGCAATTGATGATAGGAGGAAGATCACTGTAAAGCTACAAGAGAGAGAATCAGAAATACAAAGACTTACTGAATATCATCATGAGATCACCAATCAGATTATTCTTATGAGTCAGGAGGCAAACCTAATGAATAGAGAACTCAATGAAAAATTAGAAGCTATTGGTGAGCTAAGAGAAGAAAATGAAAAACTAAAGCATGAAGTAAGAATTCAGCTATATCACAATGATATGATCAAGAGATCTTAAGAAAGCACAAAAAGAATGGATGATTTTCTTGATGGACAAAGAAAATTCAACAACAATACCGGTATATGGTATATCGAGCATGGAGAATCACTATGCCAAGCTGATCCAAAAGATGTCTACACAAATCCAAGACTAAGGAAGCAATCATGCAATCACTATGGAAAACCAGGCCACACATCAAATGTTTGCAGAACAAAAATTAAAGGTATTCCTAGATCCACTTCTACATTCATTGGAAATTGTTATATCTGTAACAAGAAAGGACATAAAGCATATGAATATAAATCTAAGGTGAAAAAACCAAAGAAGGAAACCTACATGGAAATTTTTTGTTCCACTTGCAAAATGCATGGGCACACATCTCTTGAATGGAGGAAGAAGAAAAAGCAAGAATGGAAGCCAAAAGAATAAGAAAATTCTTAGCAACTGAAAAGAGTCAGTAACTCATATGTTTGGGATTACAATACATGGACAAACTGCACAACATGTAGTAGATATGGTCACATATCTGAAAACTGCATGAGAAAATGGATGAGAAGGTCTAGAAGATGGAATAACCCCAGAATGACATGCTTACATTTTCATAGGGTCGGTCATCTAAGCAAGGACTACAGAGACTGAGTGACAGAGACAAGCACTTTTGTCAATGGAAATACCATTCAAGACATCAGGAAGATGAGAAACTAAATGTGGAGAAAAGCTACAAACACAGATGATGCTAGACCAAGCAATACAATTGGTGACACATTATTCAATGGATCTGGTGATATCACCACCCCCACCTAAGAAGAACAAGTGAGTATAGAACTGCACTATACCAAGTTATACTTTACATCAGTTCTTCTATACAATGATAAAATGCCAAACTAGCATGAATAAATATGCACTATGGTATTACTTGTTATGAATTTGTGAATCCAATCTCATCGGTCAATGCATACCAAAAATTGTCAGTGAACATACAAAAGCTAAGTTGTTAATGTAAACCGAGCATCATTCGTAATCATGTAAAAAGACAATTTATCTTTGCCACATACCAAGCACTGTTGGTGAACATGTGTAAGGTCAATTAAAGTTGATACTTACCCCGAGGGTCACATTCTCACCAAGAATGAAGTTAGGATGTTCCCTGAGCAACTCCATCTTCAAACACTGAGAAGTGGGTAAAGCATTAAATGTGCCACTTAGGGCATCATCTATAAGAAGGTGATGAAATAGCTCATTCATTCACCATGCGATTAAGATCAAAGAAGCATAGCGAAGCAACACACAGAGTGAAGACAGCAACTAGATTGTGGAAGAAACTCGCAACACTTTCACGATGTTCAGACAGATCTACAATAGCTACTATAGGATAAGTGTAACTAAAGACTCACCGAGCTCATAGTTTATTTATGGGAAAAGCCCTAATTTTTAGAAACTATGGCAACCACATCTCACGTTTCCAAGATCAAGAACGCCAAGGATAAAATGTTAACCTAATCAAGAATACCACTTGTGAATAACCTAAATACAAATTTTTCCCGGAGGTTGCTTCACAACCCGACGATGTTGGAGCCTTTTCATGCATACCACCTAGGGTTTTGTTGATCGAGGATGCCCGAGAGTATATCCACTGCAAAGTTGCAGAAATAAGAGATCTAGAAGTTGATAAAGCTTACAAGAAGCTTTGCATAGACAGAACCATCAAGGATGAACATAAACATATCGAGGTGAAAGGGCTAACAAATACCCTAATTTTCCCAAAGGAGTTTAAAACTGAGTGGATCAGGATAGTACTAAGCAGGGTACATGACTGAAAGATGTGGCAAGATGAGCCAAAATAGATCACTAGGGATTTAATACAAGCAATGATCGGTTATCCAATAATTGACAAGGCCAAGGCACTCAAAAACCCTCATCACCTTGAGATTGAGAAGATGACAGGTGCAGAATGGGATGGAAGAGGGTTGAAGGTAAACTCCATCAAAGATCCAAAACTAAAATTTGGTGAATGCGTATTGGGATACAAGATATTCCAAGCCAACAGGATGAATAGTATTGCATGTGAAGTAGTAGACACTGCTCACAAGATTGTAAAGAAGGTGTTGACGGGACTTTGTGACCGGCTCCGCCAACAGAGGTGAAGTTGTCACCAGGTACCGGGGTACCGACCAACTCCGCCTAAAGAGGTTTTTCAGAGAATGAATTCTCCTAGCCTCCAAGCACCTGGTAGTCAGGTCTCAACGATGCGGGGGAGCTAAGTTGTGTAGGTGACTGTTGTGTGAGGGGATGGCTAGTTTTTACTCATCTTCTTTGGGGATTTCAAGAGGGGTGAGGTTTCCTGCAAGTATTTGGATTGTCAAATAAACTTCAAAAGATCGATCAAGGTTAGATATGCCCCTTTCTACCAATAGTTATGCAATAAACATTCAAACATGAAACTAAGCTCCAATGTAAGGAAACTACTCTAAATATCGAATGCATAAAGAACCATCGATTCACACGCATTCAATAGCAAGGGGGAATAAGATCATTAATCTAAACTAAAACACAGGAGCAAAGGACATAAGAAAACATACTGCACAAAAGACATTCGCTAACTCCAGAGATCAAAATAGCACATAACAAGTAGCCATAAGGTGTTCTTCCTTCTTCATTAACTCAAGGGGGTCCAACATCACTGGTCAATACATCCATGGTTCCAAGGGAGCATTATAAGCTACTAAGAACAACTGAGCATTGAGCTCCTGAAACAACTAAAAAATGGAAAAAGCTATCTTCTATTACTTGCTAGACTGTAAATTCATCAATTTTGCCAACCCTTGTTATGGAGTCGGACTTCTTATTTATACACAAAATTTGACCTAAAACTAACCTAATCTAACTCTACACTCAACAAATAGAATACATTATCCTATGACTAGTACTACTTGCACCACTTACAATCACCTTGAAAAGTGCAGAGGTTTGACAAGATAAGGAAGAAGACAAGAAGAGAAAACTAGAAGAATTAACATAGAGAAGAGTGCCAGAGTATTTATAGAACAAATCTGATTATCTCGGTATCCAAGGCTACATGCCTCATAAATGCAAATTGTGGCTCACTATCTTCAATGCACATCAAGAAGTTAATGTGTTAGTGGTGCCTCGAGAGAGTCGTCTATTAGAGCCATCTCTCCGTCTAACATGCCTTATTAGGATCACCTACTTGCTGACCCCTTATTGACTACTTGACAGTGATTGGTCAGAACTAGGGAACCTAGACGCAGATCACTATGAATGAATACAAAACTTTAGACCAAAAATTTTGGAGTCCAAGAGCTTACACTAAAAGAATAACGAATTTACAAAATTGTACCCCGCTGGTGAAAATATTCAAATTCCAGAGAACTCTATTGTTCCTTTTTTTGTTTGAAGGCCTCCAAAATCTAGCCAATTCCATATTCATCTACATCCTTGATGCAGCCCCATCGATCATTGACAACCCTGAATGGTTCATCAATATCTCTGGCCCCTTCCCTAAATTCTGCAACCACTTTTGCTATGTCATGAGCCTGGAGCATCATCTTGGATAATCTAGACATTTTCCCTTCATTTAAATCTCTAGCATACTGGTACCTGGACTCCATTAGCTCATCAAATTTTCTCAATACAAAATCTTCTGGGGCACAGGTCCCAGTAGTGAAGGGATTGAATTGCAAAACCCTTGTTACAAATGCTGTGTATAAATCTAAAGAATTCTAGACTCCCAGGATTCTATTCTTTAGGGTCGCTACCAGTTTCTTGCTCACCTCAATCTTAAGACCAAGTCTAGAGTGCTAGGCCCAGAGGAATCCAAAGGGTTCTTCTCCCAAAATTCCTGTCTCTGTAATGGCTTCCTCCTTGAAGTTCATTATCTCTTCTAATTTGGTCCTTCACTCCTCATATATTTTATGTCTTTCTCCCTTAAGGAGACTACACCATTCACCTGTCCCATGAGGTTGTTGGCCTGAAAAAGGTCTGGGAGTGTCGTTGCTAGGTTTTGCCTTACGAGTTTGATTTGCTCAGCGATCCACCCATCCATATCCTGCGCCTTCTTTTTCATGGCCCTTAGAGAATCCACATCACCTTGTAGTAGTGATGTTCCAGAGGTGGAGGCTTTCAAATGAATCTTGGCCAATGGATGTGTCAGTTCTGCAAGAAGCCCAAGGATATTTTCATTCTTTTCTCTTTCCTCCTTCAGATTCTATGCCTATTTGTCATACTGGGCCTCAACTGCTTGGGTAGCTTCCTTCAATAGGTTCAATTCACCCTGTTTGTCTCTCCTCCCCAGATGAACCTCTGTAACTATATAATCTTCATCCCTTATGGCTTCCACGTCTACATCTAGGGGAGGCGTCATAACTACTATGATTGTACTTCCTTCTAGACCGGTCTAGAGAATATGGATGGTCTAGGCCTTCTTAGGCTTCTTAGCCTCTTGATTCTGGGCCATCATTTTGGCCAAGAAGAGGGGAGCACTTGGTGTTGTCAGGGCTTTTATTTTTCTGGATTCCACTAGCCATTGCGGTGGCTGGGGCGGCCTTGTTGCTAATGCTCAAGCATTGGGGCCTTCTTCAGGGTCTGGTGGTGTTTCCCTAGTATCCATAGTCACATCAGACTCTTTATCTTTTTCCCCAGGGTTTCCCATATCTTTCACCTCGGTGGCATCTACATTTTTGTCTTCGGGATTTCCCACACTTCCAATGTTTGTGGTGTTGGTATCCAAATTTCTAGGGTTATCCCCCTCATCCTGTTGCTATTGCTCTTCTTTGGCACCATCCTCTGGGGAATTCTCCTCCAAGGACATGTCTTTTGGAGAGGCGAGATGTTTCTGGGCTAGATCTATCTGTTGGGTCGCAGAGACCACCTCGGTGAATGTTGCACTCTGGGGCCTTTGATCACCCGGAGTAACTAGAGGCATTTTTGTGCAGGAGCACCCTAAATGAACTAAGAATTCCTTTGTCACTTAGGGTTTCCATCAAGTTCCTAAGTGGCCTCTAGTCATGTTAGAACCATGGGTTAATTGTTGGACTCCTTTGTAAGACCCATAGCTCCAAGATTGGCATCCTATGAGCCCTTGGTCAACTATTGGTCAAGGATTGTCCAAAACCCTATTTATAGGTTTTTTTTATGTTTTTTGTGTTTGGATCCACTAGGGATCACAAAAATAAGGTGGGGACAAAGTTTGGTCACCAAATTTGCAAAATTGTAAAATTTGCACAAATTGCTCAAAAGTTGTCAAGCAACTTTTGAGCAAACATGACAACTTTTTGTCAAAGTTTGTAAATCAACTCCCAAATAGCTAGTTGGTTCAAATTTGGTAGGTAAACTTTAGGAGTTCCTACAAATCCCTCATAGGTGGGTGGTAGGCTCAACTTGATGTAATTTTTGGCAAAATCAATAAAGAAACTACCATTTTCTTGCATTCTTGAGAAACAATCTGGTTGTACGATCAGGTACAGATCCATATAAGGGAAAGGCCAATTGAATAAGGTAACCCCATATGTTAGCATCCTTCTCCATTTTGTTTCATTTTCTAATACCCTTCCTATCAAAAGTTATCAAATTTTCATTCTTCCTGTCCTAGATTTTAGGCCCTAAATCAGGGTTTCACAAGTATTGAGTGTATTTCTCACTTCCACCATGGGAATTCAATGAACCTTAGTGGAAAGCATGATATAGTGATTTTATTCAAGAATTTTCAGGATAGGTTCGCCAAAGTGCATGGAGATGGGCTTGCCATGATGCCCTAGGTGTATATTGCTAT
Source organism: Thuja plicata (assembly GCA_018584345.1). Taxonomy (NCBI): domain Eukaryota; kingdom Viridiplantae; phylum Streptophyta; class Pinopsida; order Cupressales; family Cupressaceae; genus Thuja; species Thuja plicata. The sequence goes on along the minus strand of MU225172.1, from coordinate 1,155,953 downwards.
GTATGCACCATTCACAGAATTGGGATAGTCATCATAACTCCTATTTGGGGATTCACCAAAGGCCCTAAATAGGTGTAGGAGACCCTTTTACATACCCTCAAATTATCCAATCATTATTTTGAGCATTGGATGCATTCAAGAGGTACTTGTAGTGTAAGGACAGGCCTAATTAGCCCTAATTACACAAGCATTTTTGTGTGTCTTATTGTCTTTCCTTCACCTTCATGTTTTGGTGCTTAATTATAAGATATTAGGCCATAAAGGGTGTCTAAATACCTAATCCATTCTATGGGTTATGTGTGAAAATATTGTTTAAAAGCAAATATCCTCCAGGAAAAGGCTACAAGCCTAGTGTTGGGTTTGTGAAGCAACTATGTTTCAAAGGTTGCAAAGTATTTATGGAACCATTGGATTAAGTTGTTAAGGACCTAAATAGACCATATACCTAAGTGTAGGTCACCCCTGGTCCTGAAAGCCATTTTATGGGGTATTGTTGATTATTTGGGTTGGAGTTCTTGGTAGCCAACCTAGGTAGTTGGTGTTTGAGGCTTGGTGAGACCTAGTGAATAGGCTGCCCTTGGGGTATTGGGTTGTGATAACCTTGGACCAAGTCCTTTCCATAGTTTTGATAAGTGTGAAGCACTTTTCCTTTTGATTTGGGAATTAAAGGGGTATATTTCCCTATTGAGCCTTTGGAGGCTTCCTACTACCCACTCTGCATCAAGTGGTATCAGAGCTATGTCTGCTCCTAAGGATGAAGAGATCCCTTCAAGGGTCACAAATATTGAATTGGCAAAGATGGTGAGAGAACAGAGGGCAGAAAATGCAGCCTTGACAAGAAGAATTCAAGAGTTGGAGAACAAGGTAGAGAGGGGAAAAGAAGACACCTCTGGTGGTGAAGAAGGGAGTGAAGAGGAAGATGACACCCCTAATCAGTATGTGAACATTCCTGCTAACTAGAGACCCCTTCTAGATGCCTTAAAATCTATGGGGAGAAGAACCATGGAGGAGAAGTTGGATTTACCAAATTTCAGTGGGAAGATGAATGTAGACTTGGCCTTGGATTGGATTGAGGCCTTAACAAGCTTCTTTGAGTGTGAGGACATCTCTGAGAAGCAGAGAGTGAAGATGGAAAGATCAAAGTTGAAGGGAGCAGCCCTAACATGGTGGAACTTCATGGAAATAGAGAGGGTGAAGAATGGGAGAAGTATGATTATTTCATGGAACAAGATGATAGCCTTGATCAAAGAGACATATGTGCCTGAAGAATATGGGGTGCAACTCCATAGAAAGAAGAAAAAATTAAAACAAAAGGACATGGATGTGGGCTCATACATCGAGGAGTTCCTAAAACTATGTATGAAGACAAATGTGGTAGAAGATGAAGAAGAAAAACTAGAAAGGTACATGAATGGTCTTAAGGTATCCATTCAAGAGGAACTTATCCTACGTTTCCCTACATTAGTAAACAAGTGTTATCAATTGGAACTCAAAGTAGAGGAGAAGTGGAAAATAAAACAAGACTTTAACGAGGGAAAGATCAATGATAGTGGGAAGAACTTTAGAGGGAGAGGAACCTCTTGGAATAGAGGACAATACAGTGGCAATAGCAGCAGGATCCCTAACCAAGGAGACAAAGAAAATAATGATTCAAAATTTAGAGGGAACTATAGAGGAAGAAGACCCTTCAATAGAGGGAGAAAAAACATAGGAAGAGGAAATGGACCCCTAAGGTGTTACTACTACATTCAATTGGGACACCATGCAAGGAGATGCCCTAAGAAGAGGAACAACAACAACCAAGGAGAAAGAAGAAAACAACTCATTCAAGAGGACAAGCAAGAAGAGAATGCAAATGCAAGGGACTTAGAACTAGAGGAAGGAACATGTTTAATGATGAGACAGGTCTTCCTTCAAGTACCACAAAGCCAAGAACCTCCTCAAAGGAAGAATCTTTTCAAAACAAAGATCAAATGCCATGGAAAGGTATGTAATTTTCTTGTAGATTCTGGTTCAACTAAAAATTTAGTATCTAGTGAAATGGTTCAACAATTAAATCTTCCTAGGAAGCCACACCCTTTCCCCTATCATGTCTCTTGGCTAACAAAAGGTCAACAGACCTTAGTAACTAAACAAGCATGGATAGAGTTCTCTATAACAAACTTTAAGGATAAGGTACTGTTTGATGTTGTTGAAATGGATGCCTCCCACATCCTTCTAGGTAGACCTTGGAAATATGGTGTAGATGCCACACATCATTGTAGGAAGAACACCTACTCTATCACTAAAGATTGGAAAATTTTCACCATGAGTCCCTTGCCTGATACTAAAGTAGAGAAAGAACCTACTGTCATCACCTTGGGTGAAAAAGAAATGTTGAAGGTGTTGAAGGAATCTAAAATTGAAGATTTTTTCCTAATCTCCAATCCCAAAGACAATATAAGGTCTTTTGATAAAGATCCTATACCAGATGAAGTCAAGAATTTGCTAACAAAATGTAGTGATGTCACTGCCGGTAACTTACCCACAAGCCTCCCTCCCTTAAGAGATATTAGTCACCAAATGGACTTAATACCTGGTTCCTCCTTACCTAACAAGGCCCCATACAAGATGACACCTATTCAGCATGCAAAGATTGCAAGACAAGTTAGTGAACTATTGGAGAAGGGACTGATTCAGAAAAGTCTTAGTCCATGTGTTGTCCCATTAGTTTTAGCCCCTAAAAAGGATGGAAAGTGGAGGTTATGTACTGACAGCATGGCCTTAAACAAAATCACTATAAGATATAGGTTTCCCATTCCAAGAAAGGAAGATTTTCTTGATAAATTAGGCATTACTTGTTACTTTACAAAAATTGATTTAAAATTAGGCTATCACCAAATCAGGATAAAGCCATGTGATGAATGGAAGACAACATTTAAAACAACTGAAGGTTTGTTTGAGTGGCTTGTTATGCCATTTGGTTTGAGAAATGCTCCTAGTACATTCATGAGACTCATGAATGAGGTATTCATTGATTTTATTGGAAACTTTGTAGTTATATATTTGGATGACATTCTGATTTATAGTCATAGCAAAGAGGAACATCTTGATCATGTTGAGAAAGTTTTGAGGAGACTCCATCAGCACAAGTTAGTGATTAACTTGGAAAAGTGCATGTTCATGAAGAAGGAACTTATTTTCCTAGGTTTTTTCATCTCCCAAGGTACCCTCAAAATGGATCTAGAAAAGGTTGAAGCAATTGTAAATTGGCCTCCACCAAAGAACCAAGGTGATTTTAGAATATTTCATGGCCTTGCAAATTTTTATAGAAAGTTTACAAAATTTAGTCATGTTTGTGCTCCTATGTTGGACACTATAAAGGGTGGCTAAAAGACCAGGTTTGAATGGACTAAAGAAGCTACAGATGCATTCCAATATCTCAAGAATAGAGTGGTCCAATACCCAATCCTAGTGCTCCCTGACTTCAATAAGGTATTTACTGTTGAAATAGATGCAAGCAACTTGGCCATAGGTGCAGTTTTGAGCCAAGAAGGTAAGGCTATAACATTTTTCTTAGAAAAACTAAAGGATGCAGAGAAGAGATTTTATACATATGATTTAGAAATCTATGCAATGGTTCAAGCCCTGAAAAAGTGGACACACTACTTTCTCCTAAAAGAATTGATTGTTTATACTGATAACCACGCACTGAGTTTCTTGAACAATCAGGAAAAGATTGGAGTCAAACACATCAAATGGATGGAGCAGTTGCATGCTTATACCTTAAATATAAAGCACAAAAGGGGTAGCAAACTAAGTGTCTGATGCCCTAAGTAGAAGGGTTGGATTGGTTGAGGAAATACAACTTTAGAGTGTAGGGATTGACTCCCTAAAACACCTATATGTAGATGATCCAGAATTTGGAGAAATTTTTGAAGTATGCACTAAGATGATAGGTAAATATCATATTGATTTTCCCAATTTCCCAATTCAAGATGGACTCTTTTTTAAAGGAGCTCAATTATGCATACCTAAATGTTCCATGAGGATAAATATTATAAAGGAAAATCACTGTGGTGGCTTAGGAGGTCATTTTGGGATAGATAAAACCACTGATTTAGTGAAAAGAAGTTATTTTTGGCCAAGAATGGGGAATGAAGTTAAGAAGTTTGTAGAATCTTGTACTATTTTCCAACAAGAAAAAGGTGTATCCACTAACCAAGGACTATATCAAACCCTACCAATTCCCTCTAGGCCATGGGAATCAATTTCAATGGACTTTGTAATGGGTTTTCCAAGAACAAAATAGGTTTATGATAGTGTTTTTTTCATAGTGGACAAATTTAGTAAAATGGTGCATTTTGTTCCTTGCAAGAGCACAAATGATGCTTCACATATAGCACACCCATTCTTTAAGGAAGTGGTTAGAATCCTTGGTCTACCAAAAACAATAGTCTCTGACAGAGATGTCAATTTTCAAGGTCACTTTTGGAGGACACTCTTCAAGAAATTTGACACCTATCTGACTTATAGTTCATCATACCACCCACAAATAGATGGGCAAATGGAGGTGGTAAACAAATCTCTTGGGAATCTCCTAAGATTCCTTACAAAATAGTACACCCAAAGTTGGGACATGATCCTACCTCAATAAAAATTTGCATTTAATGATTCAATGAACAGGTCTACTGGAAAGACACCATTCCAAACTATATATGGACTTCATCCAAAATTTCCATTAGACTTGGTGGAGTTACCTTCTAATTTCAGAGTTAGTGCACAAGGAGAGGAATTGGCCAAACTGAGCTCTAAAGTGCAGATAAAAGTGAAAGAGTCACTACAACAATCCACCATGAAATATAAAGCACATACAGATAAGAGAAGGAGATGGATTCATTTCAAGGTTGGAGATAAGGTATGGGCATACCTAAGGAAGGAAAGACTACCTAAAGGCAGATACTCAAAGTTACACATGAAGAAAATTGGACCATGCATCATCCTCAACAAGATGGGTGAAAATGCATATGAAATTTCCTTGCCTCCTACTTTACTGATTTCTCCTATTTTTAATGTTGCACACATCACCCCTCTGAAGTGTTTTGTAGATGTTACTAATGTGCAGGATCCACATGACGAGGATGAAGGAGATTATGTGATAGATCTCCCACAAAGAAAACTAATGGAGTTAGACACAATTTTGGAATCCAAAGTGCTAAAGAAAACAAGGAACAATAAGTACATGCAGTACTTAGTGAAATGGAAAGGACTCCCTCCAATAGATAATACCTAGATGACATAGGAACAGATCAAACAACATGGAACCACTATTGACCAGTTAAACTCAAGTATGAACTTGAGTTCAAATCTCATGCGGAGTATGGTGTAGGAGCTCCATAAATGAACTAAGAATTCCTTTGGCACTTAGGGTTTCCATCAAGGTCCTAAGTGGCCTCTAGTCATGTTAGAACCATGGGTTAATCATTGGACTCCTTTGTAAGACCCATAGTTCCAAGATTGGCATCCTATGAGCCCTTGGTCAACTATTGGTCAGTGATTGTCCAAAAACCTATTTATAGTTTGTTTTTATGTTTTTTATGTTTGGATCCACTAGGGATCACACAAATAAGGTGGGGACCAAGTTTGGTCACCAAATTTGCAAAATTGCAAAATTTGCACAAATTGCTCAAAAGTTGTCAAGCAACTTTTGAGCAAACATGACAACTTTTTGTCAAAGTTTGTAAAAAAACTCCCAAATGGCTAGTTGGTTCAAATTTGGTATGTAACAATTGGGAGTGCATAAAAATCCCTCATAGGTGGGTGGTAGGCTCAACTTGATGTAATTTTTGGCAAAATCAATAAAGAAACTACCATTTTCCTGCATTCTTGAGAAACAATATGGTTGTACTGTTGGGTATGGATCCATCTAAGGGAAAGGAAAATTGAATAAGGTAACCCCATGTGTTATCCTCCTTCTCCATTTTGTTTCATGTTCTAATACCCTTCCTATCAAAAGTTATCAAATTTCCATTCTTCCTGCCTTGGATTTTAGGCCCTAAATCAGGGTTTCACAAGTATTGAGTGTATTTCTCATTTACACCATGGGAATTCAATGAACCTTGGTGGAAAGAATGGTATAGTGATCTTCTTCAAGAATTTTTAGGATAGGTTCACCAAAGTGTAGGGATATGGGCTTGCCATGATGCCCTAGGTGTATAGTGTTATGTATACACCATTCACTGAATTAGGACAGTCATCATAACTCCTATTTGGGGATTCATCAAAGGCCCTAAATCAGTGTAGGAGACCCTTTTAAATACCCTCACATGATCCAATAATTATTTTGGGAATTAGATGCATTCAAGAGGTACTTGTGTGTCTTACTATATTTCCTTCACCTTCATGTTTTGGTGCTTAAGTCTAAGATCTTAGGCCATAAAGGGTGTCTAAATACCTAATCCATTCTAGGTGTTATGTGTGAAAATATTTTTTAAAAGCAAATATCCTTCGGGAAAAGGCTACAAGCCTAGTGTTGGGTTTGTGAAGCAACTATGTTTCAAAGGTTGCAAAGTATGAATGGAACCATTGGAGTAAGTTGTTAGGGGCCTAAATAGACCATATCCATGAGTGTAGGTCACCCCTAGTCCTAAAAGCCATTTTATGGTGTATTGTTGATAATTTGGGTTAGAGTGCTTGGTAGCCAACCTAGGTAGTTGGTGTTTGAGGCTTGGCGAGACCTAGTGAATAGGCTTCTCTTGGGGTATTGGGTTGTGATAACCTTGGACCAAGTCCTTTCCACACTTGTGATAAGTGTGAAGCACTTTGCCTTTTGAGTTCTGAATTGAAGGGGTATATTGCCCTATTAAGCCTTTTGAGGCTTCCTACTTCCCACTCTGCATCAGATTTGGAGCATGACAACTTGGGATACGGTTGCTCTTGAAGGTCCAAGTTCCCCAACCATTGTCGGTTGCTCATGTTGTGTTGGCCTCAGTCCTGTCTCGGTCCCCTGGACCTATGTTTCTTCTGCATCTTATGGATTTTCTTGTGCTTCTTTTTCTTTCTCTTTTTCCTTCTCTCAAAAATATTTTTCCAAGGCCACTTCTTCTTGTGCATCTATCTCCTCCACTGCCCTCACCACATCAGCCTATAAGTTCACCAGATCTTCCATCTGGAAGAGGTCATCAAAATCATCATTGGGAGGGGAGGCTGTGGGAGGATCCTCTGGCTTAGGAGAAGAGGGGATGAGTTCCACCTGGGGATTTTTGGCATCCCGGGACCTACATCTATGCTTGGGGGTGATCCACCCTTTGCTTCTTTATTCTTATCTATAGTGGGGCCCCAACATCCAAAATAGCTACAAATTCCTCCTCAGCCTCTATCTACTGGCTCATAAGTGCTGCCAGTGAAGGGGATCTTGCCAGAAGGGTAGATCCCATCGAAGTAATGAGAATACCGTAGGATAGCTGGGCACTGAATGTTTGACTCAGTTGGTGGGATGCTTCCATCTGAATGTAAAATTGATCCAAAATGGGGAGCAAATCTGGGGGTGGAACCTATGCTAGGGTACTCTCCTTTTCTTTCCCTTATCTTTACTTGGACCTGTAGCTCCGGAGGCCAAAGTAGACCCCCACAAAATTGGAACCCTGCAGGTGCTTTTCTTGCACACTTGTGCAAAGTAATCATGAATTCTCTGTATGATGCCCTGGCTGACATCCTCAATTGTCAAAATATTTGGGGTGTCCCAATCCACCAGAGGGAGATCCATCTTATCGATCCCCTGTGCCTTGTACAATGGGTCCTCCAGAGGCTCACTATCTGAGAAATCTTTTGGAAAGGTTTGAAGGCTGAGGCTCTTCATCATTCCTTTGGACATCCTTGAGTACTTCCGATTCCAGAGGTCAAAATCAGTCTAGCAATCTACCCAAAAATCCTCAATGTGAGGCTCATGTGGTGTGGACACCTGGGGCAGTGCTACACTTATCTTGCTGAGTGGGTCAAAATTATTCCTCACCAAGTGGAACTCGGCCAATCCCAAACTTTTCAACTCATTATCGGCTTCCTTGGCCATTGTAAGACTGCAAGAATAGTTCCCACAAGTGATCGAGAATGGGATGGAGGTAACCTTCTTCAATGAAAAGAATGTGTGAAGTTCCAGGATTTGTCTGCAGAACTCCAAAAGAATAATTTTATCCCCACAATGCTTGGGGAGTAGGTAGGGCTTGCCGGAGAACCCAGTCACCCAAATGTAAGAATGTTGTTGATACTGAATAAAATAATTACTATAAGAACTCACCAAAGTCATTGCTTCCTTGGACAACCGGTATCCAGAATCTCAAGTAAGTGTCAAAATTTTGTGGTAAATGAACATGTCATTTACCCGACAAAAATTGAGGAAGCTGGCTTCCCATTGGATTTGGGGTTAATGTTCCCACAGGACATTCTGGTCAAGCCCATTCCCAAGAACTCCCACTTTCTGCAAACCCTAGAGTGCAGGTCTCTATTGTGCCAATTCCCATAATACATATGAAGTCATGTGGAACTTCGATGTCTGACTGACATTATTCAGTTGGAAGTCCACATGGTTGGCGATAATAGTCACCTAGTCAAAGGTCTGTCCATGAGCGGTGATGTAGTATATAAAATAGTACATCCATGCCAAAAATTCCCTGGCATGGGGTTCCCCAAAGATCCTACACAAAAATATGATCCCCGCCTGTACACATTCCTTGAAATCTCTGTGGGGGATGTCCAATTTCATTTTCTTGTAGTCCCTCCTCGGGGACTTCAACAGTAAGAATTGAGATGTTGCCAAGCAAGTTGGGGATCTTTCTCAGACTCATTTAATGATGTAGACTGAGAGATGACAATAGAATTTCTAAACTGGGGGACCCTAGTCCTAAAGTAAAGGTAGTAGCATCAAGAGTTACAATGGTTGCTGGGTAATTCAGTGGTAGGGAAGCAACAAGAAAAGCCACCCGGGTAGGTGCATTGTAGTGTTTTTCCATGTGGATAATCAACTTTGGTGCCTATACTAATCAAGGGAAACAAGTGGCTTTGATAATGCTAGAGGCGACCATGTTCTTTTCCATATCATCCCCAACAGATCATTGTTGATACATTATACGGACAAGGTCATGTAGTTCTGCCCATGGTCTAGCCTCTGTGTCGATAATATCCTGAAGTTTGGAATCCACTTTGGATCCCACAAGGACACCTTCCATTGGGTATTTGGATGTCAATGGGAGCTTGGCCAAAATTTTCTATGCCTTTGTCTTAGTGGCCACCCGAGTGGAGGTAGTCGAGTGTTCCAGACTTCCAGGAGGAGTTGTTACTTTAGACATTATTTGTTGGATACTCTGCAACCTGCACGACTAGACAACCGTTAATATATGTGATAAAATATAAATTTTTTTTATGGAATCTGGAGAGTTCACCACCATTTCACACCTTTTGTCAAAATATGTTAGCCTGCATCAAATCCTGGAAATATAACAATTAACAACTTACTAAGAATTTGATCAAAACTTGAAGGTTCTGGGGGTACTGGTTTATGTGATAAATGGGATGAAGGCCCGGGGACTTCTCATCACTTGGAGCCCATAGAAACTAGCCATTATTGAAGTGGTTTGTCACATGGTCACACAATAAATGATGTAATAGAATTAAAGGTGACAGATTTCTAGACACAAATGGATTGAATGCCAGATGAGACAGTTTTGAATGCTCATGCATGGGGGAATTTAATCCCTCCATCTATGCTAAAATGATGAAGGAGAGAGAAAACCACCATAGCTTGAACATGTGAGGTGCTGAGTTCAAACCAGGTGGATACCAGGTGGGTGAGTTCAAAACTTAGGGTATACAACACAAAGAGCGTGGTGAGATTTCCATAGGAAGGGTCAGGTATGACAATGTACAAACCAACATATATACCCAATTTATACGGGAAGCTAGAGAATGGCAAAATTTATAGGAAATAACCCTATCCTACAGACTACTTACAATTTACAGAGAAATTATGACAATTTACACATAAATTACAACTAATTATAGAACTTACAAGAATTTAGAAAATTTACAGGAGAGTACAGTGCAAGGAAGGTAGACAACCTTCCTGTGGAGCCATCCCACCAATAGGAGGCGACAAAAAACCAGAAGGCAAAGCAAACAAAAATGAATACAAGACCAGAAAAGAAAGAATGAAGCAAGAACAAAAGAAATAGGAAGAAGCCAAAGGGCCTACCTTGAAACTAGGAAACACAAGAGGAGGAGCACAAGAGGTGCTCTGCAAACCAAAAAGCTTCACGGACCATGAACACCAAAACCCTTGCAGGGAAGCTAAAAAATGTGCACAAGTTCAAATACCAACTTCACTTCTAAACACTGTTAAACCTTCCAAAGAAAATCGCACTTAACACAAATTCTCTCTTAATTTCTCTTAATTTACTCTAGGTAATTTGTTCGTGGTAAATGTGAAAATGACAAGTGAAACTTCATTTATACCCTTAGGGTGAAAAAATACCGCTTCCTTCCACAAGTCTCGAAAAAAGGCAAACCTCCAGACTCTGGGTCTGGGGATCCTGTACAACCACACCCTCTAACAAAAGAGGAAGTAATGACAAAGAATCCTAGAGTCCAAAATCTGGCTGGCAAGAAGAAACAAAAACACTCTGGGACCAGGTCCCGAAGGGAGAGATACCAAAAAGAAAAGAAAACAACAAACTTGCAAAGGCAAAGGCCAGAAGAAAACAAAGGGAAAAAAGGAAAAAAGAAAAAAGAAAAAAAAGGGGACCCAACATTTTTCCAACAAAATGTAGGGATGAGTATGCAGGGCATAACAAAAGGGTCTACAGTTGGATTTATCTAAGCTTCTACTAAAGCAATTGGAGGAGAACATGAGGACCATTAGATCAGTGAAATCTAACTCATGTAAGTTTGGTTCACTCCTCATGTGCATATTTTTCTACTTTCAAGACTTTTTCCCACCTTTCAGAAATGTCAACAGGGACACTACCTGACCAGTGACAATTTAGATCAATGAATTCATTAAGTCACTAGGTGACAACTTTAAATTAGTTATGGATGCTTATTTCACTAGATTTAAGGAGATAATGTAAAAAAGGATTAGGATACCAGAACAACTAGTAGAACAATATAAAGTAGATATTTGTTTTATGGTGGACACTGTTACCACCTTGATCAAACCATCTATACCAAGGACAACATGGTTATCCCCACTTGACTATGTGATCAACATAGATCAAGCCACTAATGATATTGAAGCATTATTAAATGAACCATTAGACAAGTCATTACCAAGGTTATGAACCTATGAAGAGGCTAAGGCAAGAATAAAGACCGGCCTAGTAGTGAAGAAAATCGACAGAAAGAAGGATAAACTAGTAAAGACACTTAAGAAAAAGTTGTCGGTAAATGATAAAGAGATAGAACAACAACAAGACACCGATGGACAGTAACCCGTTGGTGAAGGTGAACAAGTGAGTGACTCTGAACCAACAGAGCCTGATGCACCACCCCCAAAGAAGCCAAGAACTACTATTGCATCTAGGATGAGGAGTTAGACAAAAAAAGATGCAAGTTCATCATCGGTTAAGAAAGGACAAGTGAGGACTTATAAAAGGAATCCTCAAATTGGGCCATCTTCAAAACCAAAGAGGAGAAGGAGATTAATCCAAATCAAGGAAAATAAGGAAGACACTAAAAAAGATGAACAACCTGTAAAGAACAAAATTCCTACCACAATTAATGAGATTGCTCCATCAATCATTAGGTCAGGTACAATATATGAGCCTAAGGTTAGACAATGGCTAACTCTAAATCCCAAGGATTAGAATAAAATAGAAGAATCAATAATCTTGACAATGTGTGTATTCAAATACATACCTATACAGTTTGAAAAGATGATGCCACAAGAACCTCTAGACAAACTATCGGCAAGGTGGACATTTGCATTAAATTCTGAAAGAAAAATAAGGGAAAGATCCCTAGTTTCAATAATGCCACCCAAGTCCAAAATGGAAGAAATTGATGAAATGATGAAGTTTCATTCCAAGAAGTTCTCAGAAAAATTGAGAGCCTACAAAGTACTACATGGAAGCTTAATTGAGCTTGAAAAGGAAAGTGAGGATGCTTGGAGAAAAATACTCAATGTACCTAAAGAGGATACAAGCCCCAAGAAAGTATTAGCACTCACTGAAAAGCCTCACAATGAAGAAAAAGAGGCTACACCAAGACTTGAACACATTATTATAAATGGTAAAGAGGATGTCACTTTAGTTGAATTGAACATACAAGAAAGTAAAGCAATGGATGACATGCCTCAGATTTTGCAGTCATTAGGACACACAACAAATATCAGAATCCAAGATGTGACAATTATAGATATCACTGAAGATCCTGCTGATGAAGTAAAGGCAAATGAAGATGTCACTATTATCTCAGAGAAAACCAAGGAACAAGACACAACATTGGATGCTGCAAAGGTTAATATACTAGGCCAAATGCCATTATTGATACAAGCTATCAATATCATCTCAGAAAAGGAGAAGTTACCTGACCATGATGCAAGCATACCCAAGGTTAAGGGTGAAGAGGAGCAGAAAAAGACAAATGAAGAAAAAAAAGAAATAGATGGAGTGAAGAAAGATAAAGGTGAAGAAGAGAAGAAAGGTGATGCCAGTCCAAAGGATACCAAAGGAGAAGCTGTAGATAAAGCTAAGGTTGACATGGATATGTCTACACCCAACTAGTAGGTAGACACTGAGTAGCAAGTAAAAGGCACAACACCTCCAAAGCCTTCATCAAGTACATCAGACCAAGCAAAGGAACCTGCTATGGTAATGCATACATGTTCATTCACTACACTTTCAAAGAAGAAGAAGAAAAAGAATAAAAATCCAGTCACCCTGGATGAGATAATTGAAATACCAGACTGTGATCCTAGGACATTGGATCTAGAGTCACTTACAATGTATGAAGAACTTTTTAAAAGGAAAGCTATCCAAGATAATCTTAAAAATGAGATAAATGACACACAGGTACTAGAAACCATAAAGAACATACTACTATAGATTGTACCTGATACCAACATTAATCAAAATGCTTCTATAATTGATCAATTATTCATTCTTATTGAAGCCATCACATCATAGAATGTGGATGCAGAGAAGGAAATGGAAGAACATGCAGAGAAAAAGTATCAATAAAAATTAACATAGAAAATTAGCCAAGAAGTGGCTGAGAACAAGGTAAAGCTATCTGAACTAGTCAACGCATTGGAACCAATCATTTCAGAAGCTATAACCTTAGTTCATAAGTTATGCACAATAGAGAAATTCACTAAGGAGAATAGTGAGAAGATTGCACAGATAGATATAGATCTAAATGCTAGTGCACAAGGTCTTACAACCAATGAAAATGCAATCAAGTTGCATCATGAAAATATTATGGAAGATAAAAGGTTGAGACTTGAGATTTTAGAGGCATAAACAAAATTTAGAGATGAGGTAACCAGGCTTCAAGCTCTACTTCTACCTAGTCTCACATTACTACAACAACATATGACTTCATCTAGAAAATTGATTGCCACCCTGGAGATGTGTGTCACTGACAATATCTATGATATACATGCAAGAATAACATTGGACCACATGGCCCTCAAACACCTTAAGGAAAAGTGGGAGAAAATGATGGAAGACGTGCATAAATCCCATTCCCACATCTTTGACGAGTTGTAAGTATTACACCTTTTTCCTTATTATCAAAAAAGGGGGAAATAATATGTGATAAATAGATAAATAATATGTAGCAAAGAGAGAATTGATAAGGTAAAAAGGGGGAAAAAATGAAACAAGGAAATATATATACATGTACATATACTATACTGAGGCATACACATAGGGGGAGTCATATTGACAAGGTGAATACATGGTGTATATACTAAACATTTTTAGTTTTGCACATATCAATTTTTTATACTAATTTCAAAGGGGGAGATTGATGATCATATTTTTCCATTAGTATGCAAAGGAAACATTTTTTGAACCATTAGTACATGGTCATTGAAAGACAGGATTATAGTGTAACCCGATAGAGCAGCCAATAAAGGAACCTGACAGACAAGTTAATAGAGGAACCCGACAGAAAAGTTAACAGAGGAACCCAACAGACAAGTTCACAGAGGAACCCGACAAACAGACTAAAGAGAAACCCGAGCATAGTCTACCGAGAGACAACTTTATTTTGAGAAATGTGGATCTGACTTACACATCAGATAAAACACTTAAGTTTTATATTTAGCTTTAAAGCTTATATTTAAATCCATTTCTTGAGGGACAAGTAAAGCAAATGTAATTGTTTTAATCATTCTAACTGATTAAAAACATGCAAACTAGGAGATCAAGGTCAAGTTGTAAAACTTTGATCATAGAGTTGTTATTATAAAGTGTGAAACTTATTTAGGTCAAATTCACTGTATAAATGGATGTGTAATCAATCAGAACAAGAGGATGTGATGATGATTATAGCTAAGGAGCACATCTATGGAACATAGACAGAGTTTTATGCATAAGGACAATAAAAGATGGAATCAGTTATAAAGAACAAGATCCAAGGATACCTAGAAGAACAGAGGTATTAATCAGTCACTATAGGTGATACATCATATTGTGAACTTAATGGATGTATACTCAAAAATTCTAGATTGCATTATATCAGGTCAATAAGTATTTTTGACTACATTCTAACAAGTGTATAAAATAGAAGAAATCCTTTAAGAAGGTGGATTTAACAACCCTTTTGTAAACCTCTTAACTGAGTGCACACTAAACAATGTTTCTAAAGCTCTTAATAGAGTAGACCTTAACCAGTCTAAACACGTTATTCATAATAGGGTAAGATCATTAGAAGTGATAAAACTTGCAAGCATTAACCGGTCCCTTCCATTCTATAGATAATGAAGTTTTGTGGGTTTCATCCCCATCGCAATTTTTTGCCTTTTAACAAGGGTTTTCTGTGTTACCAAATCTTGTGTCATGTGTCAATACATTCCATGAATGTTTCTAGGAATGTTTACATGCAAATTAAGTTTATGAATTGATATTACATGTATAAAGATAGAATAGTACATATGGTCGGTAATACAAGGAATTGATTACTAAAGGATTAAGTTTAATTGACAAATTTTTTTAAGGGTATTGATTCACCCCTCCCCTCTCAGCACACACCATTCCATTATTCCAACAAAATTTAGGTTTTTTTGACTTATATTTAATATTATATATACATATCTCTTTTGTTAATTTTTTTTTCTCTTAGGTTACCCCACCTGGGTTTGGGACATCTCGTGTGTGAAAGACATCCTTCAACACACCAAAAAGGAAAAATAAATCCTTGGAGAAACATAAACACCAAAAGGTAATTGAGAATAGTTTAAATTTATTTTTTGAAATGTATTATGACTAAACATGTACATGTAGATTGATCTAAAGTCATTTTTGTCTCTTCTATATACATAAACAATTGGGGTTTACAAAATTGATGAATGCACCTGATGTAGCAGAGGTTTAGGTGAGGGAAGATGTATGTTTGTTCACTTAGACTATGTAACATTTTCACCTTTCACTGTTATCTCATGTTCTTAGTTGAAACCCTCTTCTCAACTCCTCTCGGATTGCATTCTTGTTTGTTCAAAAGCTCTAAATCCTTCCTCTATGACTATACATTTTTTCATTATCATTTTTCATACAGGAAATGGTCATAGTTTCTTCATCAGTGAAAATGGCTACTAGGAGTATAGGAGAAACATATGAGGCTTCAGTATGCATTTGTTATATATATATTAAACATATGCATTTAGATATTAGTAAATGCATTTTTATTTTTTTAGTGTTTCTCAACTATGTATGTTATTAACTTGTATTAATTTCCTTTTACCTATTACAACCCCTTCACGAGTTCTCATAGATCCTCTACCTTTCCATTTCATTAGGAGTCTCAATCATCAAAGAGGGAGTCCACCACGATAGAGGGAAGATGTATGTCTATCTATGGATTTTAAAAATCTAACTTGTTCAGATTCTTCTTCATTGTCTTATAATTTTGCATCAACTTTGACAATGTATCATATTCATCTTCACTTTCATCTCCTCTTCTTATTTGAAAACCTCTTCTCAATTGTTCTCGAATTGCATTCTTGTTTGTTTGAAATACCTAATTGTTTCTTCTACGAGTACAAGATTTCTTATCATTTACCATACATGAAATGATCATAGCTTATTCATCAGTGAAGATGCCTCATCAGTGATGGTGCCTCCTATGAGTATATGAGAACCATCCAAGGCTTTGGTACACATTTGTTTTTTAGTCCATGCATTTTTATTTTTTTAGTGTTTCTCAACTATATATGTTATTAACTTGTATTAATTTCATTTTACTTATTACATCCCCCTTTGCGACTTCCCACAGATCCTCTACCTTTCCATTTTTTTAGGAGTCTTGGTCATCCAAGAAGGGGTCCGTAACCTTTAATACTAAACTCAAGAGTAGGAGAAACATGTGAGGCAATCAACAATTCAAATGAAAATAAATCACAATTCAATATTTAGTTATTTGATGTTATTTTGACAACTCTAGTCTATTTTTGACAAAAGTAATTTGATTCGACATTTGAATTGATGTTGTACAACTATCTATAGTGCCACATACTACTTCAAAGTGGCTTGATTTTTATGATCCACCATATCCATATAATTTGATAGACATATAGTGTTAGTTGTGGTCATTGAAGGACCAATTCATGTATATATTTGACATTTTTATTGTATATATCGACCTTGAAATGGCACATGCTACATTTTTGAAACTTTGTTATTGACTTGGCATTTATATCACTCTTGTATATTTTTATCCTAATTTTTAGCATGCATAAAATTATCATAAATAGGAAGAGATTGCATTTTAGAGATCCCATTAATATTATCCTTCAGGTATTATTAATCAACATTTCATAATTACATTCATTTTCAAAAAAGTCATTTTTGTACTCTAAGAATTGATCACATTCCAGAATTTCTAAATTACAATTCTGATCAATTACATTGTGCATTCAAGCTGAATGTATTATACAAATGTTATTTCATCTTTCTTTTTCATGACAACAATAGTACATTGCAGAATAAAAGGCATAATTGAAAGTATGGAGTAGACGTCCCATGCATTCCTTGTTGGTTGGTTTTTAATGCTTGCATGTTAGGTCTTCATGACTGGTTGCATATCAGGTCCTAGGTCTTCATAGTCCATCTTCATTTGCATATAGGTATTCATAGGGTTTACCTGCAACATGGTGAAAAAGATGTTAGATCCAGTTGGATCTAAGCAATACATGGAACATAAACAACACACAATCAATCTTTCTGAAAACTGCATATTAATCTGATGAAATCAATGCAATGAGAAAACATTCATCCATAATATCTGAAGAATAGTATTAAAGGGACTTGTTCTAAACATGAAACCTTTTGCTATGTATGATCACTCTGATACATGTTGTTCTTCTCTATATAATCAGATATCTAAATGAAAGGGACTTAGTATTACCATCTAAGAAACCTTTTTCATGATTAGATCAACCTATGAGTTCACCAAATAACACAAACCAACAAATATTCATGAGTGAATGTTATCTTATATTCACTCACAAACATTGACTGGTGTATATGATTTGATGACCTAATAAATTGAGTGTTATTTTGTCTTCAAGTGGACACGTATCTATAACTGAATGCGGGAAACAACAAAAAATAATGCAATGAATGTCACAAGCCCGTGCTTGAACTTCACATAAGGCATTATATGCAAAAAACATGGTTGATATCTCAGAAGGTTATTGCTCATGTACATAAAAAGGATGAGATGTAGACACATGAAGGAGTCAAAGATGCTACAAAAAGGACATGAAAGAAGAAAGCTGATGAATTACAGAATTGAAAGACTCTGAAAATTCACTATTTTTATGCAATTAATGGGAAGTATGAGAGTGTTGTTACAGTAAGTGTTTTTTTCACATATATCCGACTGTTATACATTTGTAAAAGTTCACTAAATCAGCATGAGTGTGCACATACAAAGAACAAACATAATGGAAAGGTATTACAAGATACCCATAAGCTACATTTTTCAAAAAAAGCTTGATCATGCTAGAATATTACAATACATAATCTGTTTTAGACAAACTGATTGAGACAATTTCTTTTTGCAAAGTTTACATCTCATATAGATGTTTTGAAAAGATGAACATTCTTGATAATGGAACAGAACATGTAACAGGACAAGAATTGTATATGCAGAATGAGTTTACTATTTTGAAGTAAAAACCATGGGAGTCACGAGCCCGTGCTTGAATCCCATGGGTTTTTTATTTCCTAAATGTACTTCAAGAGAAAAAAAATAGTGTATTTCTACATTAAAGAACAACATCATATTCAACAGATCATGATAAAAGCTAACAGAGATGCTTGGTACTGTCATCAAGATTGTAAATTCATAGTGTTTTTCAACATGATGTTGCAATTAAAAATCTTATGTATGTTTCTTTTTCAAACAATGGAATGTCATTAAACAAAGAAGCATATGTTGTGCTTATTAATTACTGGTATTTGAAGATAGCAGTAATAAAGTTTTTTTAAAAACATTTAGACAGTGCAAAACCCATGGTTCACTTCAAAATGGAGACAAGCATCAAATCGACAATTCCAAGTGTAGAGCTGTGTAGTGGTTTTAAAGTAATGCAAGTTAAAACAATCGACATCAGATAGTGAGCTTCGACATTGAGAAGAGCCAAGGTTCATGGATAGTAAACAAATGATAGTTCAATAGTGCTATAAATATTTTGAGCTACACGGTTGACACCAAAATGCACTAACATACACTAAGCAAGTGAAGATCATTGAAAAAAGCAGAGAATGAACAAACAACAGAAGACGTCGAATTATCTGCCTATGCGAAGAAATGTGTCTTCGTGTCTTCATTTATGTCTATAGAAACTCGCATGAAAAAATAAAGCTTATGACTGAAAGATGTCATAAAGCTGAAACCAAATGTATTCACTCCATCTTTCAGTCATAAGAAACATCTTTTAATGCTAAAGGAGTCACGGTTTCCATAAAACCCGCATGGTGGTCACATGAAAAACATTCATAAATTGGTCTATTACCTGCGGGTTTGATGGAAGGATAGCAGTGGTGGTGTTTTATGGTCGTGCTACAAAATGGGGATAAGTCTGAAGCTATGGTTGAGATGACTTTACCCAATATCTCAACCACAGCTCAATGTTGACAGTAGTGATATGATCAGTAGTGGTGTAGTTCCGTGTTACACGGCCAACTGGGGATGAGTCCTGAAGCTATGGCTAGGATATCCCTGTTAGGAATAAGGTGTCTCAACCTTGGATAATTCCTATTCTTATTATTTGTTTTGTAAAATGTATTTCTTGCAAATAATGTTGATGTGTCGACATCTTGAATAGTGTGTAAGGAGATCATGGCTAA
>MU225172.1:1099018-1110584 GCA_018584345.1 Thuja plicata | reverse complement strand
ACTATCTGAGCTATTTGTGGTTTAACCCTAGTAGTAAGGTCTGTTAGCCTATATGTTGATTAGAGATTTGAAGGGTCAAGCTTTTGATATGTGAGTTGGAGTTACTATTTTTGTCTTTTCATCAGAAGTCTAAATTCATTCTTGGTGTATCACCCCATTTCCCATTCATTTTTAAGACTTTCTCCTTTTTCCATAATACAAATTGCAAGCCAGGAGAGTGATATTCCATATTTCATAGGAACCGACCTAGAATCTGGAGATTCCTCTTTGTTCATAGTCTACCCACAGCTAGGAGAGGTTTCCATTGTTAGGATGGAATTGTTGTGTAGCCCTAATGCTTGATTTAAGGTGACAATTCTAAGCCTGAACATATATATATATATATATACATAATTATTGTTCATTTTGATATATATGAAATTTGACATTCGTTCCAATTTCTTCATTGTGTGCATATCTGTGTACTTCAAAACTTAAATATTTATGATTGAAATGTGATCCAATTTGTTCATTCTGTACAAGTGATATGGCATATAATTCTAAATAAGTATTTATCTTACTAGAATGGAAACTTATTTATTATCTTACTATAATTAAAACAAGGATTCAAAATGAGTGAAAATTGCTAACTAGGATATTTATTCCCATGCTTTTACCAAATTGAA
The DNA here is from genome assembly GCA_018584345.1 of Thuja plicata. Taxonomy (NCBI): domain Eukaryota; kingdom Viridiplantae; phylum Streptophyta; class Pinopsida; order Cupressales; family Cupressaceae; genus Thuja; species Thuja plicata. The sequence continues at coordinate 1,109,919 of MU225172.1, read as the reverse complement.
CAAATTTAAATATGAACATACATTATCTTATAGAAAAGGATATGCAAGTCATTAGGTGTATACTTTTAAATGATACTTTCTTCTTATTTACCACCATCCAATCCTACTTTAAAGAAGATGAATTCAAGTTCTTGATGCAGAGGCAACGATATTTCAATGACTTGGCTCATGGCTCATACTTTTATAACCTTGCTATTGTAGCCCTCAATCCTCTCAAAATCATGGTCAAGCCTAATGAGAGTCATAGTGAGTTAACATTTCTTCACATACCAAGATATTTCACACAACTTTTAGAAATGTATCTTGATCTAAAAGATTGATGCATTCATCAAAATAATTTAATCAAACAATGAACTTGTCCTTTTGTTGTCACTTTGAACAATGTTCTTGTTTTTGAACCCATATATCTTTTCTTCCCAATAAAAGGTAGCATATATATCATTATTTTCATTGTGGGCACAAACCAACACCATGATCACATCCATTTGGGTGGGTTTTCCCTAGGCATGGTCCCATTTTCCCTCTTGACATGCTAGAAAGCTCAGCAACATACCCTACTGTGATGTCCCATGCGTGCCTAAGTGCATAAAACCATCAAACTTTGATGGACTATTTATCACAAACCATGGCACCTGCACATGATATTTTTAAACAAATAGGGTCATGTTAGGCCCCTATAAAATAAATTGTCTCAAATTTTGAAGAATCTGGGTCATTTTTATAGGGAAATAATTTTCTTATTCATGCAAAAATTGTCAGATGCACTCATTGCAAAGTTGCTAGGTAGCCTATATCACATTCTGTTTATCATTGGCATGAACTTACACTGTGATTATGTCTAGTTGGGTGGGTTTACCCTCAGAATGCTCCCATTTTCCCTCTCAACAAGATATAATGCTCAACAACATACCCTACCAACAATGTTCCTTGTGTGCCCTAAGTGCAAAAAACTATCAAATTTTGATAGACTATTTCTTGTAAACCGTGGCACATGCACATAATATGTTTGAATAAATAGGGTCATGTTAGGCCCCTATACAATAATATTTCTCTATTTTTTAAAATCAGAGTCATTTTTGTACGACTTCAATTTTTTTGTTCATGCAAAAATTATCAAGTGCACTTAGTGCAAAGTTGCTAGGTAGCCTATATCATGTTCTATTCGTTGTGGGTGCAAAATGAAATAATGATTACATCTGGTTGGGTAGCTTTACCTAAAGGGAATGGTACCATTTTTCCTCTTGACATGTCAGAATGATCAACGACATACCCTACTGATGATGTCCCTTATGTGCCCTAAGTCCATAAAACTGTCAAACTTTGAAAAACTGTTCCACAAAAATTGTAGTACTTGTGATTGATCCATTTCAACTTATAGGATCATTTTAGGCCTCTCTAAAATAATTTTTTTATTATTTTTGAATACTGAGAGCCATTTTTGTAGGGCAACAATTTTTCTTTTCATGCAAAAATTGTTAGATGCACTCAGTGCAAAGTTGCTAGGTAACCTATATTGTGTTTTGCTCATCAGGGGCACAAACCAACACCATGAGTGTAACTATTTTGGTGTGTTAACCATAAGAATGGTCCCATTTTTCCTCTCAACATGTCATAATTCTCTACGACATACCCTATCGATGATGTCCCTTGTGTGCCCTAAGTCCAGATAACCATCAAACTTTTATGGGCTATTTATCGCAAACTTTGGCACTGGATCATACCTGTACATGATATGTTTGAACCTATAGGTTCATGTTAGGCCACTCTACAATAACCTATCTCATTTTTGAAGAATCAGAGTCAGTTTTGTAGGGTATCAATTTTTTTTTTATGGTAAAATATTCAAATGCACTCAGTGCAAAGTTGTTAGGGAGCCTATATCACATTGTTTCATCATGGGAATGAACCGACACCATGATTACATTTGGCTGGGTAATTTTACCCTTGGCATGGTCCCATTTTACCTCTTGACATGTCATAAGGCTCAAAGACACACCCTACCAAAAATGTCCCTTGTGTGCCCTAAGTGTATAAAATCAACAAACTTTGATGGACTATTTCTCACATACTGTGACACCTACACATAATCCATTTGAACCTATAGGGTCATGTAAGGCCCCTCTATAATAAACTATCTCAGTTTTTGAAGGCTTGGAGATTTTTTTGTAGAGCATCAATTTTTTTATTTGTGCTAAAATATTCAAATGCACCCAGTACAAAGTTTCTAGGTAGCCTATATCATGTTCTATTTTCCATGGGAATGAAAAGAAACCATGATCACATCTAGATGGGTGGTTTTACCCTAGGCATGGTCCTATTTTTTCTCTTGAAATACCAGAACACTCAGCGGAATACCCTGCTGACGATGTCCCTTGTGTGTCCTAGTTTAGAAAAATAAGAGTTGTGCATTCCATGAGTTTTCTATGATATTATGAGAAGTGTTCATTATAATGTGCACATAATGTTGTAATTTGTAATTCCACCACATTAACCATTATTACAATATAAAGTGAAGCAATATATCCTTTTATTATAATATAAATTGAAGCAATATATAAAGTAATATAATTCTTTTATTTGATGTGTAAAAATGATCATTTGTGAAGGTTTTATATCATTTTGTTGGGGTTTTGTACCATCTATGGAGGCCTTGTACTCTTTTTCCTAATCTTTAAAGACTCTATTAGGGTTTAAGAATGATACTTGTCTATTTGAAACCCTTGTTTGAGGGTTTGATAGGAGGAAAAAATGAGTTTCTCATTTGCACTATTGAAAAATCTTATAAGTTTGTAAAATGGTATGTTTACATGTTTTCCAGGTTATAAGAGATTTAGTAAAGTTTTGCACGTCATATGGGGATGCAATAGTGATGTAGAGAGCACATCGAGAAGACAATGAGATGCACAATCTCTTTCACATTCCTTCAACCTTGGTTTAGGCACAATATAACTCCATACTCATTTCAATAGGATGGATATCTACTTGCCTATAAGGTCTAGACACTCTTCTTACCCCAAATCAACACCCATGGTTATGAACCAAATCTCTTCAAATTATATCTAGTTAGGGACACTTTCCCTAAACTCAAACCAAAGTGTGAAAATATTCACTAGTAGCTTCAACCAATCAATCCAATGGTTGGTACACCTTACTAGGGTCCTATGCATAGAGAATCATCCAACAAATTGATTCATACACTCCCACAAACACCCAAACTCTTACTGTCCTCTAATTCCTTGTAGCCCTATCCAAGAGGTTTTTCTTGCATAACTGTGATTTAAGGAGAGAAAAAAATGAAATGAAAAGGTTTTCAAATACCCTTTATGGAGTCACTATAATCCCCAAGTTTGCATGGTCCAACTCTACTCCAACACCACTAAACCCTCACAAAGTACACACACCTAATTGGCCAAATTAGGCTTGGTTTAAAAACAAAGTGGTCTATGATGGGTACACAAAATGGGTATAGGAATTGGTAAGCCTTCTACTAACCCCAAATGACCTAAATCAACCATTAAATTGATCCCTCCAATTAAATCATTCATTTGTTCATGTCTGCACATAACTGATTGGCTAAATACATTCAGCTATTTAGCCTAGAGCTTGATGCCAAAAATAACCAAAAACTAGATCTCAATCAAAGCCCTAGGAATCACTAATAATAAATCCCTAAATTTAATTTTCCAAGAGGCCATAGATTTCCACTGGAGAAATGACAAGTTAGGGCTCCATTTGTATGACATGCCTGGTTTCGATGCCCTATTGGACTATTTTTACAAAAATGTTTATAAATTTCAATCCAAAACTCTAATTGACACCAAATAAAAGGATTTGAAGATAAGACTCACCAGGATATCAAATCATTTCATTAATTCCACTATGTCAATCCGTACACATTTGTACACACAGAAATTGCTCAAGGAAATCAATTATTTTATTACCAAATGCATCAAACTTGTGTCTACAACTTTTTACCTTGTTGAAGAGGCTTGGATATTTTCAAATAAAATAAAATCATGGATCCAACCAATCCATGGATGGTTATGATTGTTGAGAACCAGTTTTTAACTTCTCGAGCAACTTTTCAAAAAGTTGCTCAAGCAACATTGACAACTTTTTGACACTATTGCATTATTGTTGCATTTCACACTTATTGAACCCAAAATGACATCTATTGGATTCATATGACCATAAAATGATCAAACATGACCAAAATCATCCAAATTCCTTGGATACAACACTTAGATACTTCAAATACCTAAAACATCTATTGACAACTATCAATAGCAACTAAGGATCCAAGTGGACTAAGGTGTCCCAAGGTTTATAGATGTACCTTAGGGACGCTTGACCACATAAATGGATCAAAACACAACTTGGATGATAAAAAGGATCCATCCTTATTACAATGAAAACAAAATCAACTTGAAATAACTGGATAAGCCCTGGGTGCCCTACACCATACTCCTCAAGAAAAATGAACTCAAGTCTCTTGAGTTGTAAAGTCTTCAAGTTGAAAGCCTATTTTATGAATATCTTTAGGGGTCATCTAGGTAGCATTGTCCATAGGTTGATGATTCCAATTTACCAAGTACTCATACTAAGTGGTTCTCCTAGTTTGCTTGCTCACTCTTTTGTCTAGAATGCTTTCAATCTTAGGAGGGTTTGACGTGGGTAGATATTTCAGTGATTTTTCCTATGGAGAATCTAAATCACCTATAACAGAATCATCACTAATAGGACCTTTATAACAATATATTTTAGAAATATTAAAAATAGGGGATAACCCAATATGAGAAGGTATGTAAATTTTGTAGGCATTGTTGCCACACTTCTTCAGAATCTTGAAAGGACCAAGTTTATTCATCATGCATTTGGTATAATTATTCTTGGGTAGCCTCTCTTTCTTAAGAGGAATCATTACCATATCTCCCACTTTGAATTGCAAATCTCTCCTTTTTTTTGTCTGCATGCTCCTTATACTTTTCAGTGGTGTGTTGCAACTTTGTCTGCACTTGTTCATGGATATCCTTCATCACTTCAGAAAAATCCTCTTCTAAGGTACTTCTCTTATCCATCTCCTTGACATCTTTGAGTTCTAATACACCTCTAGGGTGAACACTATACACAATTTGAAAAGGATTCAAACCAGTACTCCTATTGCCTGATTCACTATAGGAGAATTATGCTTGGGCTAGAATAGAATCCCAAGTGGCTCCATGTTATTGAGCTAGACATCTCAAGAGATTTCCAAGGGACTTATTGATGACCTCTGTCTGACCATAAGATTTTGGGTGATATGCAGATGACAAAGACAGATTTGTTCCAATCTTCCACCATACTTTTCTCCAAAATGTCCCAAAAACTTAGGGTCTCTATTAGCTATGATGGATAATGGTAATTCATGAAGCCTAAAAACTTCCCTAAATAATAACCCTACTATATGAGATGCATCATGAGTTGTTCTAGATGGTATAAAGTGTGCCATTTTAGAAAATCTATCCAATACTACATAAATACTGTCAAATCAAGATTTGGTCTTAGGTAGACCTAGGAAAAAGTCCATACTTACTAAATCCCATGGATTTGAATGGATAGGAAATGGAGTATACAATCCTACATTTGATGTGTGGCCCTTGGCTTGTTGATAAACCAAACAACTCTCCAAAAATATTTTGATATCTTCCTATAACTTGGGCCAATAATAAAATCTCCTAACAAGTTCTAGTGCTTTATCCACACCAAAGTGCCCTGCTAGACTCCCACAATGCTTCTCTTTGATAATGTTTTCCCTAATGGACCCTTTTGGCACACACAAAAAACTTCCTTTGAAAAGTAATCCATCTTGTACAAGGAACTCTAAGAAATCAGTATGATATCTCTCTGACATGTCAGTACAAATTTGATAAGCCTCCTTGAAGTCATCATCTGTAGCATACATATCCTTCATCGCATGAAACCCAATGCTTTCTAACTCAATTTTTTGAATAGTTAAATGTCTCCTACTAAGAGAATCAACAACCTTATTCACAATTCCTTTCTTATGTTTGATAGTAAAGGTGTAAGATTGAAAAAATCCCATCCATTTCACATGCCTATGGTTAAGTTTCTCTTGTCTATTCAGAAAACTAAGTGCATGATTATCAGTAAAGAAAATGAATTCTTTGGGAAACAAATAATGCCTCCATTTCCTAAGTGACTGAACCATTGCATAAAGTTCAAGGTCATAGGTTGAATATTTTTTCATAGCTTCATTCAATTTCTCACTGAAGAAGGCAACTAGTCTCCCTTCTTGGCTCAAAACCCAACCAATGGCTTTGTTTCTTGCATCACATTCCATTGTGAACACCTTGTGAAAGTCTGGTAGAACTAGTATGGGTTGCTCTGCAATATTTTTATTCAACAACTCAAAAGACTCATTAGCCTCATCATTTTCTTCCACCTTTAGTGGTATTGATGATAGGATTACATATGCCACTGAAGTTTCTGATAAATTTTATATAGGAACTACACAAACCATGAAATGTTTTTACCTATGAAGTAGTAGTAGGAGGTGGCCAATTGAGAATGAATTAAACCTTAGAGAGATCCATGTTTATATTGTTCTTGGATATCACAAATCCTAAGAATGCAAGTTCTTCCTGAAGGAAGATTCACTTCTCTAAATTAATCTTCAACTGTTCCTCATGGAGCTTCCTCAGCACCATCTCCAAATTCTTGAGATGTTTATCTTTACTCCTGCTAAAAATCATAATATCATCAAGATATACAACAAAAAATTTATTTAGAAAAGGCTTTAAACCTTCATTCATAAGTCTCATAAAAGTTCTTGGAACATTTGAGAGACCAAAAGGAATTACAACCCATTCATAAAGACCCTCTATGGTCTTGAATGTTGTCTTCCACTCATCTCCACCTTTGATCCTTATCTGATGATAAACACTTTTGAGATCTATCTTGGAGTAATAAATTGCACCCCTTAAACAATCCACTAGATCCTCTATTCTAGGCATAGGAAACCTATATCTTATGGTTATCCTATTTATTGTCCTATAATCCATACATAGTCTCCAAGTACCTTCTTTCTTAGGTACTAGTACTACAGGGACTGCACAAGGACTCATACTCTTTATAATGAAGTCTTTTGATATCAATTTTTCAATTTGTCTTGCTATTTCTTGGTTTTGTTCAGGGGTCATCTTGTATGCTTCCTTGTTTGGAAGGGTGGCCCCTGGTATGAGGTCTATACAATGACTCAATTCCCTCTGAGGTGGTAAAGTCTTTGGTGTACTTTCTACAATCAAACCCTTATACTGATCCAACAATGTTTTAACCTCTTTAGGTCCTACATCTCTTCTAGTGGCTTTGACCTTTGGTTCCTTCAAGGGGGTCTTTTGAGGTCTCACAACTAATACAAAACAAGGTGTATCCTTTTCCTTCAATACTTTCATAATATGTTTCTCTCCTACACACAAGACACTACTAACAACATGTTTTTCCTTCCCATCATCAGGAAGTGGATTCATAACATATTCAACTCCACCCTTGGTTATTGTATATACATTAGTTTTCCCATCATGTTTGGCATTCACATCAAATTACCAGGGTCTTCCTAAAAATAAGTGACATACACCCATCTCAGTGATATCACACAAAAATCTATCTACATATTCTCCTATCTTGAATTCTACCCAAACTTGTTCACAAATGAGGGTTTTCTTTTATTTTTTCAACCATGAGGATTTATGAGGAAATGGATGAGGGATTATTTGTAATTTTAATTTTTCAACTAATTCTCTAGATGCAATATTATCAATGGATCCAAAATCTATAATAACTTTTCATACCATATTGTTCATCTTGCAACTTGTTCTGAACAATGACTTCCTTTGAGGTGGCTCTGAAGTAGAAGGTACCCTTAGGAGTGTCCTTTGAATCATGAGGCATTCTCCTTGTTCTAAATTTTCAGGCCTTGAAGTTGTGGTGTGATAAGAAGACATACTCTTACTATCATACTCTTAGGTCAACTGCACTATCATACTCTTCGGTCAACTGCACCCTTCTATCTGCTCCTTGTCTTCTTGCACCAATATTTTTTAGGACACTTCAAATATTGATGCCCAATCTGGTTACAAGTGAAACATTTACTAGTGAAGACACTAGGTCCTCTTCCACAAAATCTTCCTCTATTTTTTGACCTCCTACCTCTGAAAGCACCTTTGCTACTTGTCTCCCCCCTAATTCCTAGTTGCTAGATTCACCTTGGCTTCTTGGAAATGATCCACTGCTATTGAATGTATCTCTACCTCTGAAATTCTTCCCCCTACCTCTACTATTTTTTTATCCTCCCCTTCTTTTCTTCTCTTCAACCCTTAGTGCCATTTGATAGAACTTGTGGATAGTCTCAAGGTTGAACAAACTGAGTTCATCTTGTATACTAAAATTAAGACAATTTAAATACCTTGCTAATTTTTGTTTCTCACCCTCTAGTATCTTGTCTTTGAGAATCATCCTATGGAACTCTTCTATATAAGCACTTACATCAGTGTCTTTCTATCTTATATTTTGAAGTTTCTTGCATAGGAATACTTCATATTCCTCAGTGAAAAATTGTTTCTTGATCTCACTCACCATCTTCCTCCAAGTGGAAATAGGGTTTCTTTCTTTTTATACCCTCACACTTTGTATGAAGTTCGACAAACTAAGGGGTGGATCCTTCATTTTTTATTTATCCAAATTCACTTTCTGGTTTTCAGACACCTCTTCACATTCAAAGTAATTCTCTAATGCCTCTATCTAGTCCATGCATTCTTCTAGATTCATCTTACCATGAAACATTAGTAGATCCACTTTGTATTTCCTCCCAAATCTTTCAAGGGCTTCTAGGAGGGGTCTCTGCTCCATAATTATCTCTCCTCTATTATGAATAGGAGCCTCTTTAGACTCCTCTACAACATTTATCCCTTGTTCACTTTTCATCTTCTCCAATTCTTCTTCAAGCCTCTTATTTCTAGTTGCTTGTTCTTTCACTAACTTGGCTAATTCTCCATTGGTCATCCTTGTAGGTATTTCCTCATCACCCTTTTCTTTCATGGTTCAAATGTCTTCCCAAAACCAATCATAGCACTCTAATACCACCTGATGCAGAGAGCATGATGAGAAGATAATGAGATGCACAATCTCTTTCACAATCCTTCAACCTTGGTCTAGGCACAATCCAACTCCACACTCCTTTTGATAGGATGGATATCTACTTTCCTATGAGTTCTAAACACTCTTCTTACCCCAAATCAACACCCAAGTTTATGAACCAAATCTCTTCAAATTATGTCTTAGCGACACTTTCCCTAAACTCAAACCAAAGTGTGAAACTCATCACCAGTGGCTTTAACCAATCAATCCAATGCTTAGAACACCTTACTAGGGTCCCATGGTTAGAGAATAATCCAATAGATTGATTCATACACTCCCACAAACACCCATAATCTTACTGTCCTCTAATTCCTTATATCCCTATCCAAGGGGTTTTCCTTGCATAACTTTGATTTAAGGAGGGAACAAAATGAAGTGAAAAGGTTTTCAAATACCCTTTATGGAGTCACTACAATCCCCTAGCTTGTATGGTCCAACTCTACTCCAGAACCACCAAACCCTCACCAAGTACATAGACCTAATTGGCCAAATTAGGCTTGGTTTACAAAGCAAGTGTTCTATGATGGGTACACAGAATGGATAAAAGAATTGGGAATCCTTAAAATAACCCCAAATGACCTAAATCAATGCTTCAATTGATCCCTCCAATAGAATCATTCCTCTATTGATGTTTGCACATAACTAATTGGCTAAATACATTGAGATATTTAGCATAGGGCTTAATGCCAAAAATAAACAAACACAAGATCTTGAGAAGAGCCTTAGGAATCACTAATAATGCATCCCTAACTTTCATTTTCCAAGAGGAGGTGGATTTCCACTAGATAAATGATGAGTTAGGGCTCCATTTGTGTGACAGGCCTGGTTTCAACGGTCTTTAAAAAAATGTTTATAAATTTCACTCCACAACTCCAATTGACACCAAATCAAAGGATTTGAAGACAAAACACATCAGTCTATCAGATCATGTCATAAATTTTACTCTTCCAATCCATACATGTTAGTACACATAGAAATTGCTCAAGGGAATCTAGTTATTTCATTAAAAAATGCATCAAACTTGTGTCTACAACTTCCAACCTAATTGAAGAGGATTGTACATGTTCAAATACCATAAAAACATGTATCTAACTGATCCATGGATAGTTATGACCATTGAGAACCAATTTTGAAATTCTCGAGCAACTTTTCAAAAAGTTGCTCGAGCAACATTGACAACTTTTTGACACTTTTGCAATATTATTGTATTTCACACTTATTGAACCCAAAATGACACTTATTGGATTCCTATGACCATAAAATGATAAAACATGACCAAAATCATCCGAATTCCTTGGATACAACACTTAGATACTTCAAAGACCTAAAACACCTATTGACACCTATCAATAGCAACTAAGGATCCAAGTGGACTAAGGTATCCCAAGGTTTATAGATATACATGTTAGGGATTTTTCTTGTATGAACCACAGTGCTTGAAATAACTACTTGAACACCATGCCTTCTAACACAATATTTGTTGATGTGGACACTGATTTGCTATGTACCTTTGTGAAACCAACTGATAAATCACCTTGTAAATGATCAAGCATAATCAGATACAAGATTTAACCATACAAAATCATGGTCTTAAATATAACAAGAATCAGTGATATAAGGATTTTCATCCTTCTTCCTTTTGATATAGGAGGGATAACCTAATAATCCACTCTTCAAAGGATTAACAAACTGAATAGTATCCTGCTGAT
>MU225172.1:1079689-1092405 GCA_018584345.1 Thuja plicata | reverse complement strand
CAAGACCAACAGGGACCTGCTCTGGGCATCTGTAGGAAAAAACCAGAACAGAGCAGAGGAAAGGAACCCTTACAACTGAGAAAAGAAAGAAAGATATAGGAGAAGGAGAAACCCTAAAACTTCTGAGAAATTGACACATGTCTCCCTTCAAATCTGATCTGCACTCATTCCTTCCTTTCAAAATATCTGATATATTTTATCAATTTTCAACTCCACCTGCCTGAGAAAACATCTGACATGTCTTTTAAAATATCTCTTTCCTTTTGCCACTGAAAATTCCATCAAATCTGATTTCATCTGTTGAAAATACCTTTAAAATCTGTCACATATTTGCTTGCAAAAATATCTGATCTTTCCATTAAATTGTCATCAATGCTCTTTAATGTTTGCAGACATTGCTTGTTTCTTTAGTCAATATTATCATGCTTCTAGAAGGAAATCCAATCTTATTTCCCATCTGATTCACAGATGAAACTTAACTCATGCATCTAGAACAAAATCTGATTTCTTTGCAAGATAAATGCCTTTGCAAACTTATCCTGATACTTCCAACTGGCAAACATTAAATCCCTATCTACATCCATGACTGGCTCCAAATTTGCCTTGCACGAGTGCACGACTGGGTTTACTCATTTTCCTGGATCTTTCCATAAAAACTGCTCATCAATAACATAATATCTATGAAAATGAAGACCATGAGATTGTCATACCAGCCAAGGTGCCCCTTTGTATGGATTCACCACTACAGATTTCAACTTGAAAGCTTTTCAAAAACACTCTCTTTGTCCTATGCTGGCAGCAACATCTCTGCAAGATTTTCAAAACAAAACAATAGAAAACCAATTCTCTAATGCTTGTGCAAGCTTTACAATGTATTTGCAAGTTTTAAGAAAACATTTTAATGCACCCTCCTTTAATAAATTCTTCTCTAACAGTTCATGTGCTCTGTCAACACTATTGCTATGTTTTTCACTTCTGGGAAGATCCTTGTGAGTAAGCGACACACCCCTGCTATTCAACTAGTCGCATACTCGCCATCCATTATCGCTCCACTTTTCACCTTCTGCAAGTGAGCGATGTCTTAATTCTTTACTCATCTTATGTCTGTTGCACTCTTGCAAGCTTTTATGCTTTGGCTCTTGGGTTCATGCGAGTGAGCGATGCTATCTGTCCTTTGGCTCGTCGCAAACTTGCGAGCTCTTTTTCTTTCATCTGAATTGATCGGCTACTGAGCGAAGCATTGAACAGTTTCTTTGGTTGCTCGGTTGCAGACCTTTATGAGTCTTGAAAAATGCTTCGCGCGACTGAGCGATACATCTTCATATCAGTGCTTTATACCTTCGTCGCGCACTCGCTTTGCAAAATACACATGAGTTAAAACCTATGTGAGTGGGCTACCTAACATGACATGACCTCGTCGCGCAATCGCACAACTTTAAACATTGAAATAGAACTTGATGCGACTGCGCGACTACTCCATTTTATGCAAGACTCGGTCTGTCGCAGAGCAGGATAAAGACAACAAAATTTTTCAGCGACTGCGCGATATATAAACTTTTATCTGGTCACTGACTCGCGAACTCGTAGCCCAACTTTCATGAGACATCATGATTGCGTGATATACATTGAACCCGCTCAGTCACAGACAGATCAAAACTACTCATGAGCTCATCGCGACTGCGCGACTCACCTTCTGCAGACAGCTCGTCGCATACTCGCTTGACTTAAAGGCTTTGACTTAAACAAATCACGATTGCGCGATGACCTTTAATTGGTAACTCATCGCCCACTCGCACAACATAAAAACCTGACAAAAAATCATCATGATTGCGCGACTAAGCAGTTGGTCCCATCTGTATAAAGGCTTATGACATAACTATTCTGTGACTACCCAACATGAAAGAAATCGCTGAGTCTCGGAAGGCTAAAGGAATATGCTGATTTTGAAAGAGACCTCGTGACCAAAGGGAAATGCAAAGTCGGGAAGACAAATGGAATATTCGGCTGGGATAACGTGACAAGGCGACTTCATTAAAACACATGCTTTAAGTGAGATGAAAAAGTAACAAGAAAATAGAAGCGCCATGACTTAGGGTTTATTTTCATTGTTTAACACTTGGATAACCTTAGGTTTTCAGGGTTTTGCAAATGGAACAAGGTTTAGACTTGAAAACCTTAAAATAAGGCATAGGTAAGGCAGAATAAACGAGAGATAACTGAATGGAACATACCAGAAATCAGAAATAAGGACAGGGAACCAGGAAAATTGCCAGAACTTGAAATACAACCAACAGTACCTTAGGGACCATTGACCACACAAATGGATAAAAAAAAAACTTGGATGATCACAAGGATCCATCCTTATGAAAATGAAAATAAAATCAAATTGAGACAACTGGATAAGCCATGCGTTCCCTGCACCAAATAGACTGATTTTACCATGTTTTCATGCATTTTAAGCCATTAGGAACGAGGGTTGGATGAAATAGCATTGGGAAAGAGTGGGAAGTAATTTTGTGAGTATGTAAAAACCATATATGGTGTGATACAACCTTTGGAACATTTTTTAGTGGTCAGGAGTGTAGAGAACCAATAAACCCCATTGCATACAAGTTTTATTAGGCCTTAAGAACAAATGAGAAGTTCATTTTTGGAAGATACTTTACAAAAAAACCCTACCTTAATTTTTTATATGTTTTAAATAATCCAAATAGATAATCAAATATATTTTTACAGTTTGGATATCATGTTTTATTCAAAAGTTACAAATGACTATTTATTTCTTGAAAGCTATTGGGAAGGTTTGCCTCTTGTGTGGGACCACCATTGTTTGAACAAATTAGGTTTGTGGAACCATTTTGTTGGGTTAATATTGTCATATTTTGGATGTTCAAGGTGTGTTGGGGGTCTAGTGATAGATTGGGGTCTTAAAACTACTCTTGGGTGCATTTGTAGCACTCATAGCCATTTTGCATATGAGAAGGGATTGTGAACATTTGTGTGATCAACCAAGTTTGTAAATTTAGATAACTTGAATGAATGGATGGAGTTTGTTATTGTGTGTGTGATTTTATGCACCTATTAAGAAAGACACAACACTTCAATAGATCATTATATTAGTGAAAAATCATAAAAAGAAAGGGTTTCATATAAATCACTAAAACCAATCTATTGATTCCTATCTAGGAGTTTGAAGAATGCAATAATCATGCCCTTAGATTATGCACAAATCAGTGACATATACAACCTAAGAATGAAAGATTTGAGTAAATAAAAACTAGATATTCAAGAAACATGCATATTAGCTTTGAAAATGAAGATAATAATAATGCATAATGACAAAGCTAAGATGTAACATGATTTCACAATAATCTCAACAGCATAACAATGCTTTCAACTCTAGAAATTAAGGGCCATTTGTGCTCAAAATTCATCCTATTTATAGAAGAGTTTGAGAGTGAGAGAGAAGAAGCTATTAATGGAGGTTTAAGAACATTAATGGTGGATGTAAGAGGCATTAATGATGGGAGCATTAATGAGGTATGGGTGAAGGGAATATCCATTAAATAAGAGCATTTAAGAGGCATGGTGAGGGTTTAAGAAGCATGGGTGAGGGTTTAAGGTCAAGTTTGAGAACTTTGACTTTTGGGAGTGGGTTGAATTCCTAATCACAAAATTAGGAATGTGACATCATTAGGAAGTGGGTTAGGATGAAATTAATATTTAGGATTAGGCTTAGCATGGGGGGAATAGGTTGGGATGGGTTTGAACCCAGGGTTGAGGTGGTTGAGGTAGGTTAGTTTAGGGGGAATATTAATGAAATGAATTATATTAAATATGTTCATTTAAAAATAGAGAAATTAATTATTTTAAGCTTTTGATTACTTTTGATAATTAATTATGACTATAGCCAATTAATTAGATTAATTTAGGCTAGGGGATAGGCTTTTGCAAGTGATGGGGTATAATTAAGATTTTATTTAATTCTATTTTAATTAGTTACCTTAGCCATGTTTTGATTTGAATTGATTTGAATTGAATTGATTTGATTTAATTGGCTAAGGAGATTAATAAAATTTAGTGATTAAATCACTTAGGAGATTAAATATGATTTGAATGAATTATGCCAGCCGATTAAAGAGTTGTCTTGACATAATTGGGGGTATGATCACACTTAACGCAAATAGGGTCTATGGTTAGAGCAAACCAAATTAGGGTGGTTATATTTGTGCCTCTTTGAATTGATAATAATGATTCTGAACTTGGTTGTCATCCAAAATTTAGTATGAAGCTATCAGGAGCTTAATAAGAATATAAGAAAAAGTAAACATAGGATATCTAACTTGTGAGAATCGAAGCCTTCGATCCAATAGTTCTGACTTAGTCAAGGAGTCATCGTGCCTTTTAATTTTTTTGATAACGAAGTCATTTTAATGTTTTTTTGAGCAAGAGTTTGATTGATGATAGTGTGATCATGCCCCCTTGGGAACGAACCAAAAAAATAAAATCCCTCTGTTGAAATGATATATCACTTACGGTGATCGGTTAGGTCAAGTAAGATTGGTTTAGAAGAAGTGAAGAAATGAAGGTGTGTTAAGAGTAAACACACAGGTACAAAGTTAATTATGCCAAAAATGTGAGTTTTGAGTCTAATAAAATGATGTCTGACCAAGATTTGGATGAAATGTGCAATTTTGATGATATAGAACTTGGAAAATTGATTTTTAGAACAAATGGAACAATTCTACATTTTTAGGAACTATTGCAAAAAATTATACTGTATTGTGTAAAATGACGTAGTTACCTTCGATTTTGTTCCTAATTGATCAAAAAGAGAACATAAATGGAGTTTCAGTTGTCTGGGAGGAGTTTCAAAACTCCTAAATAGCTGAAAAAGTTCAATATATATCTCAAAACTCACTTTTTAACTATTCATTTTCACTTTTACCTTTAGTAATTTTTAGAGCTCTGCAGAGAAGATGGTGGTCCTGATCAAGAAGCATCATTTTGAGCTCAACCATCGACATCAACACCCGGCCGACTACCATCTGTTTCGAGCTCAACCATTTTGAGCTCATAAAATATATGTTTTTGAGTTTTTCTTTATGCAAATAAATGTATGGATGGATTTTTAGGATGTAAAATTAAATACAATGCTTGAGTGCTTTGTTTTTTTATTTGCTCTTTCTTATTTATGAATGTATAATATATGTTATGGATATGTAATGACATTGATATCAGTAATAGTTTGATGATGTAATTATCTTGGATTTAGGAATGCATTTAGAAATAATTTTGAGCTCAAATCCTTTATACTATTTCTTTCTTAGTAAAAAATGAATCATGCAATCTCTAAATGCACCTACATGCAGACTCTTAGGAATGTCACTGATTTGCAGATATTGTAACATTTTTATCATCATTGGACACTTTTTGGAATGAATACCACTTGATAGTACAATAATAAATAATACCCACTGATATCATGAAAGTATGAATACTATGTTTATTGGATGTAATGTCAGAAATAGACTTAGGCATCAAGGTATAGAATCTAGGATAGCAATTTAGTCACCTTCCTTTTATTATATCAGAATCTGTGTAAGGTTAGATATTGGACTCGCAATGACCTTGAAAATTCATATCCTTGGGTACATTATGTTTCATACACCTTTGGGAGAATGTGAGTTTTTAGAAAATAGACAAGGAAATTGTTTCAACCTCATTGTAGTTTACACATAACAAAGATCAAGATATATGCAGCTATCCACTCATTGTGGCAGTTCTTACCATAAACATCCAAGTTAAGTGAAATTTATAGGATCATTTGGGACAATCACCATACATAGAAAACCAAGAAAACATTATTCCCCCATCCTTGCAACTCATTGTCTTTGCACAAACGTCATGGAGTAACTCAGAAGACATAACAACCATCAATTGAGAATCAATCAAAGAAAACTTATAACTGCTTAGATGCCCCTAGTTAAAACATCATCGGTACATAAAAGAGTCATAATCAAAACAAGTTCAAAATGTGTGCTTTAAGTAGTATTTGAAAAATACTATTGATTCATTCTTCAAGCGCAGTAGAGATTCATCAATAAAATTTTGGAATTTAAGCAATATGTTTTCCTGTTTGAGTGCATGCAAAACTAATCGTGTCAGTAATTGTAATCCATGTAATGTCTTAGAAACATTGTGTAAAGTGTTGAAAAACACTAGTTCATTTTAAGTTCATGGATGTCAAGTGTTTGAGAAACACTAGTGTGATGTCTGTTACCATGTTGGAGAGATGAACCATCCTAGACAGGATGCTCAGGAAAACCTAGTAGATGCGAACTGACCAAGCTAGAAAATATGCCCCCGGTGCAAAGTGACTATTCCTAAGATGCAAATGTAGACAAATCCCAAGAAAGGATAGGAAATTTATAAGGAAACAGAGTCACCAAATAGCACAGGTGCAAGTATGAAGGTTTAAGGTCGCTAGTGCATTGATAGATAGAGCACAAAGTTTGAATGATGCTTGTTTGCCAGTGTGTAGAAGATTTGTAAAAGATTACCAATTCTCAAGCATGATCACATTTGTGTGCCCCCAATGTCTAGAAATATGTAGGGTATTACAGATGGATTGATAGATTAGAACTGGAGCAGAAAAAGTGGATGAAGTGGGTGAATGTCACCCTCAAAGAGAGTCTCCTCAAGATTACCCAAGCTAGGGAAAAATAATATAGCAATGTAGGATCATACAGTGGTGCTAAATGCCAGATAGGATAATGACCTGATGTCATGAAAAGTATGTAGAATATCATGTAGTCCAAAAGAGTGGACATGTTAAGAGAGTTCTTAGAACTTGCTTTCCATTTTATTTTTGTTCTGCTTTTTGATCAAGACCAAGGCGTCAACTGATAGGATGACACCATCAAGATAAGGGATGGTATAGGATTGGTGTGAGGATAGTGATTTTGGACTTGAGATAAGCAAGATCATGATTGTGAGCAATGTACAAGAGAAAGTGAATAAGATATACAATTTGTTCATGAATAGGCCCAACCTTGTCAAGATCACCAGACAGAAAATGGATGAAAGATATGAGGGTTATGATGTCATGGAAGGAACTTGCCCCCAAGTGAAGAGTGCAAGTAGGAGGAATTACAGGTAATTCTTGTTTGCTAGGTTTTTATCATGGTACTTATCCAAGGTGCCACAAGAAGTGGTTTTCACCATAGGATGAATCTTTTTCTCTTTACTTTTGCTACCAAGGAGCCTATTTACCAGGTTTTCACCGAGCCACTTTTTTCTTTTTTTACAATCTCTCTTTTTTGTCTTTTTGTCTTTTTGTCTTTTTTCTTTTTCAGATTTCAAGGAGGAACTTATGCATCTTTCTCTTGGGATAGTGCTCTTTTGAAACATATTCTATGATAGGCCAAGAACACTAAAAGTATGCTCAAAGATGTTTGATAAGGGGATGGTAAGGTATGAAATTGAGAATAAAGGAGTTGGTAGCCAAGAGTTTATGCACCTCTTTGGACTAGATGAATGGAAGGATATGGGATGGATGAAATGTAGGGACCCAATATGGAAGGGTATGGTGACAAGATCAACATCAACACACTCTTTGAAGGGTAGTGTACGAATTGAGTTTTTGATGTATGAATGGATAGGGATCTTGCTACACAAGGACCCAAGATGGAGGAAGTATTCAAAGTAATGGATTTTGGGACATGAGGACCCAAAATAGAGTTAGAAGATGGACAATGTGTGAAAGAAGATGAAGTGGAAGCCTTTGGAAGCTTGGATGCCAATTCTAATTTTTCCTTTTTGTTCAAGCCTTTTAAGAGAGACTTGGGAATCCACATAAATTTTTATTTTCCTTTGCTTTTGGATGATTTAGAACATAATTCTTCTATGATGGATTTAGGAACCCATATTTTCTTTGATTTTATACTTTGCTTAGTTTTGGAATGTAGTTCTTCCATGATGGATTTAGGAACCCATATTTTCTTTGATATTATGTTTTTCTCTGTGGACCTTTGTGGCCTCTTGAATGTTTCCTTTTTCTTTGTAGTCATATTTTGATTAGATTGGACATAGTGATCTTCATATGTTAGTGTATTATGGAATTTCTGATTTCTTTGTTTGACATCCAAATTGCTTCCAAAAGACTTGGGATGTGTGGATGAATAAGACCAATATGGATGGTTCATATGGATGTGTTGATATGGAGGTTGCAAAGATGTATGTTTTTGTTGATCTTGATAAGAGATAGGATAAGTGGATGGAGGGATATATGGACCCAATATAGATGGAAGGTTTGAAGCTTTCCACTCTTGAACATATGGACCAAGGATAGATTTGGAAGATGGAGAAGGCCGATTCTTGCGTGAAAATGGAGGAATATAAGGTGTGAAATGAGTATCAACATCTTTAGAGTGAGCTTCTTGGCCAAGGATCTTTTGTCTCAAATTCATCTCCATACCCATAGGCTCATGTGGAACTTTGATAGGAGCCATTTTAAATGGAACCCTTGATGCTTGAGGCAACTTATTGTCATGTAAGGGATTTAGAGGAATAATGGTTTCTTGAGGTGGATATGGAGGTTTATATGAAAGATACGATGGAACATGATAATCTTGATAAGGGTCTTTGTATAATGCAAGAAGAGTACCTTTCTCTTGATTTTAAATAGAATTTTTAGAAGTATTAATATCTTGCTTAGGAGATGGAGGGTATGTAGCTCTTGAGATGGTGGGATATCATTTTGAAGGAAATGAAAATATACGAGGGGATCATCTTCAGAAAGTAGGGAGATGGGATCTTTGTCAAATATTGGAGGGGATAGGATAATGTCTTGATCTTGATCATTAGTAAGACTTGTTTTTTGGTTCTTTTTATTATCCTCTTGACATGGATCCAGTCCAAAGGAAAAGATAGGAGTTTTAATCTTCATGAGGGATTCTTGAAGGGTTGCTGGGGAATTATCCAAAATAGGCTTTGAAGTACATGAGAGCTTAGAGTATTTGATCTTAGGAGCATGGAATGTACTTGCTACAATATATAGATTATCTTGGATTTATTTTAAAGGCATCCCTTGAGGGTAGACATAGTTACTAGGAAAAGCATTAGGATCTTTGTGTGATGGAGGATATTTGGATATCCTTGAAGCTTTGTCAGATGGAGGAATAGCGAAAGAAGTAGAAGTAGAAGTAGCATGTAGCTCATTTATAGACATAGGTTCATGATTTTGATCATGCTTGGGATTGGTATCTTCATTTGATAATTCATTAGTATCGCCAAATTTGATTATGGCATCATCAATTAGATCTTGGATTTTATGTTTTAACTCCATGCAATGTGAAGTTTTATGCTCATTATTTTGATGATAGGCACAGTAGGTACCCACAAATGACATTCCACATGAGGTGGTTTGAGGCAATGTGATGAGATTGTTTTCAAGAAGCTCTGCTAGCATTTTTGTATAAGATCATCTCAAAGGAATAAATGATCTATCCCTTGTACATGTAGATCCACTTGAACTCTCCAAAGAGATTTTGGATTCAAGATTATGAGGAAATTGATCCAAGATAGGATCAACATGATCCTGTGAAATAATCTCTTGATGAAATATAGGATTACCATGAGTAGGTTTCTCCTTTTTTGAAGAATGTGAAGACGTGTGTCTTCTGATCATAGAGAAGAGGAAAGATTTATCTTAGTGAAGACCCATTTGATGAGGTATCTTTTTCTTCTTTTAAGTCTTGAATTTTAGATTTCAAAGATTGCATTTTCTTAGATAAGGTTTTAATGAGAATCTCTTCTTCCTTGGTGTTAATACCATAGGGTTTATCCCATTTGTTTTTAGTCATCGTAAGATTGTCTTGATAAAAGTATCAGAATGGTGCCAAAAGGATTTCTAAATTGTCCCCAAATGTGTGAGTTTGGGTTTGATGTTTCAAAGTGATTGATTCCAGCGTCAAAGGGTTAGAATGCCTTGATAGTGAGATGGGAATCAAGTTGTTTAGTTGAGTGTAAAGACCACAGGATTCGGGACCAATTATGAAGATTTAAAAGGACATGCAAGGTAGAATTATAAGAAAGTTGTGAAATAGTGATAGATGGACCAGTAAAAGCAACAGGACTAGAATAAAGAGTCAAAAGGGTATCCAATTTTACTAAAATTTTTGAGGAACAATTCTACACATGCACACTGTCCTAGATACGAGCCTCTACATATGAGCTGGAAAATACAGGATGCGATCTTGTGATGAACTAAAGGTGACCTTTCTTCCTAGATGTGATGAAATGCTGACCAAATGCGATGCAAGATACCATATACGATCTTTCACAACCAAATATGAGCCAGGACAAACTAAATATGGCTATTTCTAGTTTTGGAAATCTGGAGTCTAATTTGTCTTGAAGATCGTGTAATTTTATTTGATAATAGGTTGTTTTTGAGTCTTTCTAGTGAGTGAAAAATACATGTAGCCCAAGGATTGATTTTTTGTTTCTTGTTTGAATGATTTATCTTGTTAATGAATTTTTAGACACATCAAGAAGATTTGCATTGTTAGGGGTGAATAGACACATTCTTACGCCCTATTTTCTAAGTAGAGGATGAAAATCCTTGCTCATTGACTTAGGTACACACTCAAATGCTAATCATAATATGGCCATCACCAAGAATGCAATGGATCTAGTCATGATGCCATATTATCCGACTCTAAATGCAAGTGAGGGTGCGATATGATGAGTGTCTTGGGGCAATTACTTTTGGCCTTGCACAAGGATTATCACCCTTTCAGAAATGAATCAGGTAGTTTAGACTACAATTTTTGTTGTTTATGATGGGGCAATCTGTTCAAAACCGTCTCTCATAGAATTGCACAAGGAAAAATTGAGGCGTATAGCCCTATGAGTACTCAAATATGTGTAGTCTCACAAGCAAGATTCAAGCGGCTCTGCTCTACACATACCCAAGCATGTTTGAGGAATGATGTCAGAATTCCAAGAACAAAATTGATTCTGTCATCCGAGGCTTTGGCCTATGAGGAAGAAATTATTTATAGTGAGTTGTAAGGGTCAGCATAAACCTGTCCTCACTTGGGTCATTCCTGGGAGAGTTTTTCCTCAACCGGCAGGCCCTCTACTTTTTAATAAGCATACAAAGAATTGGCGAACGTAGGATTTCTAGATTTCTAATTATTTGAAAGAAGAAGAGCATAATCTCCTAGTCCATGCCGTTTTCTCCCAAAACACTCCAATCAATGTTCATTCCCTCAAAATATTTTGAGCTTGATTTAAATATTCCTAAGTTATGAAAACATGGTATGTGAAAGAAAAGTTTGTTTTGTTCATTTGACCACGATTCTTAGGGCTTTGCTTTGTTCAATTACTTTCCCAAAATGAATTAAGCCATGTGTTTGTTCATTGATCCAAAATATTTAGTCATTTGATTGTTAATTTACTATCCCCAAAATTTAGATGATTTGTTTGCTTTGTTCATTTACCCCAAATTCCTTTCAAATCATAAATTGACTTGTGAGTTTTTGATTCTCCTTAAAAAGGAAAAGAGCATAGTCCTCTGGTCAATTTAGCAAGAGATTGGAAATATTTTTTAGTTTGGAATGCCCAACAAAAATAGAAGTCAAGATGGGGGGTTGGAAACCTGTAAAACCACAAATTAGTAGTCTTTTTCTGACTCCTTTAGGAAGAGAGTCTCTGACAACAATCTGCAAACACAAGTTAGGCTGTTTAAAGGGAAAAAGTACAATAGATCAAATATTAATGGTTAGGCAACCAGATTGTCAAATTTTAAAACTAGATACATTCCTAGAAATCCAGGAAATGACCTTATCTACCAAATGTGATGAAATATCCCCAAAAATAATGAAATGAAACCAAATACGAGCCTTTACCATAAATGACCTAGGAAATCTGGGATACAAGCCTAGATTCTGCGATGTGAGGGCATATCCTAGATGTGAACCTTTATGAAAAAAAATGAGCCTGTACCTGAAACCTAAGAGGACAAATTAGTGAAAAATGGATGCAAAAAGAGGCAAAATCTAAAACATTGCCCCATGGTGGGCACCATAAATGTGTGTGTGATTTTATGCACCTGTTAAGAAAAACACAACACTTCAATTGATCATTATATTAGTGAAAAAGCATAAAAATCAAGGGTTTCATATAAATTACTAAAACCGATCTATTGTTTCATGTCTAGGAGGATTTTGAATAATGCAATAATCATGCCCTCATATTATACACAAATCAGTGACATATACAACCTAAGAATGAAAGATTTGAGTAAAAACTAATCTAGATATTCAAGAAACATGCATATTAGCTCTAAAAATGAAGATAATAACAATGCATAATAACAAAGCTCAGATGCAACATGATTTCTATTAGGGATTTTTCTTGTATGAATCACAATGCTTGAAATGTCTATTTGAATCCTGTACCTTCTACTCCTGATTCAGAGACAAGAAAAGCCTAATTGCTAAGGACTAGATAAGGTCCTTCTTCATTTTTGAGTTCCACATATACTCAAGCAGGTTTTTCCTTTTAAGATGGTTGTTAGCACAATATTTGTTAATGTGGACACTGATTTGTCATGTATCTCTAATGAACAAGCTTATAAAATACCTTGTAAATGACCAAGCATAATCATATACAGGATTTAACCATACAAATCATAATCTTAAATA
>MU225172.1:979264-1026727 GCA_018584345.1 Thuja plicata | reverse complement strand
TGTGGTGCTAGATACTTTATTCTATTTGTTGATGATTATTCAAGGATGATGATTGTAATGTTTCTCAAGGAAAAATCTTATGCATTCCAGTTATTTAAATGGTACTTAGCTAAAGTTGAAAAGGAAACAGGCAAAAGTTTGAAATGCTTAAGATCTGAAAGAGGTGGAGAGTTTATTTCTAATGAGTTTAATAGGTTTTGCAATGACCAAGGCATAAAGAGACAGATGTCTGCACCCAGGACTCCTCCACAAAATGGTATCTTGAAAGAAGAAGTATATATTGAGCAAGCTGATGGTTTTGTAGATCCAAACAAAAGGGATATGGTTTGGAGATTACACAAAGCTTTATATGGATTGAAGAAAGTGCCAAGAGCATGGTATGAGAGATTGCACAATTATCTAATCAAGATTGGATTTGCAAGAACCAATGACAACAACAACCTTTACTTGAAGACAGAGCAAAGCAAAGGTACATTATTAGCTAAATTTTTTGTAAATGACATCATATTTACTAGACAAGATATGTTATGTCAGAAATTTTTAACAGAGATGCAAACTGAGTTTGAGATGTCTATGTTTGGTGAAATAAAATTCTTCGTTGGCTTACAAATTTATGAAATGAAGAATGGTATCTATATCACTCAATCTAAATATATCAAAGAGATACTGAATTTTTTTGGAATGGAAGAGTCCAAACCAGTGATTACACCCATGGCTACTAGACAGAAGCTGACAAAAGATGATGACACAAAAGAAGTGAATCAAACACTCTATAGGTCAATGATTGGAAAACTACAATATGTTGTACATAATAGACCTAACATTGCACTAGCTGTTGGGATTGTTGCAAGGTTTTCTGCTAATCCCAAGGAAACTCACATGATGGAAGTCAAGAGGATTCTGAGATATTTGAAAGGAACTAAGGACTATGGTCTATACTACAAAAAGAATGACAAGTTTGAACTCAGAGTCTACATTGATTCTGACTGGGATGCAAATGTTGATGACAAGAAAAGCACTACTGGTGGAGCATTTATTTTAGGAAAGAAATTGATCTCCTGGACAAGCAAGAAACATAACTGCACCTCACAATCTACAACTGAAGTTGAGTATGTGGCAACAACAGTTAACTATTCTAACATTGTGTGGTTGAAGATATTACTGAAAGGTATGAAGGAAGAAATCACTGATCCAATTATCATATATTGTGATAACACAAGTGCTATTAATATTTCTAAAAATCCTATTATGCACTCAAAGACAAAGCATATAGCTATCAAGTATCACTACTTGAGGGATCTAGTTCAGAGTAAAGAAGTGAGATTGGATTATGTGAACACTAAATAAAAATTAACAAACATATTCACAAAAGCACTACCCAAGGATGCTCATGAGTATCTACGAGGTAAATTGGGGGTGATTCCCCTCACTGAGGCTAATTAATTTCTATATAGGATTGTTGCATCAAATATTATATTCAGAACATCTGACACATTGATGCACAGTAAGTCACACTTTAGAATGCTGGCTAAAGTTGTGAAGAGTGAACAAGGACAGAAAAACAAAATCAGTCATAATCAAGATGACATGATCAGCATGATACTGAAGATCTACATGATAAAGATATTGACATCTTTGGCATTGTTTTCAAAGAGGGAGAGATTACCTATAAGAGGGAGAGATTACCTATAAGAGGGAGAGATTACTCATAAGAGGAAGAGATTGCCGAGAAAGAGAGATTACAAAGAGTGATCGATTACATAGAGGCAAAAGTTACAGTTGAAAACATTGAAGTGATTATCTACTTAGAGGGAGTCTATAGATGATTAGACACAGATGATGACAGTGTGATTACAGACACAGAGAGAGAAATGTGCACAGATGAGAATCAAAATGAAGCTAAAGACATTAATGAAAAAAAATTTCATATCAAGGAACACAGGTGAATTTTTGGATTGGTTGGTAACTATGTTTGTTAAATCATTGTTTTAATATATTGTGTTTCCATCAATGCCAAAGAGGGAGATTGTTGGAAAGTGACATTGCAAGCAATTGTTATTTTGTCACTGATGTCAAACCTTAATTGGTGAGACTATTGTTATCTGTTTGAGTACCATATCTACTGTTGATGAAGAAGATTTAACAAGAAGACCAAGTGAATGGTTGAGTTTAGGAAATTCAAAGGGTACTTGATCAGTTGGCACTTTGGCAAAGTAATTTGTTGTTTATCTTTCAAAGATAGTTTTTTTGGCTGTTCTGTGCCAAGCAAAATTGTTTGTGCTGAACAAAGTTGCTTGTGACGAGCAAAGTTGTTCGATGTCAAGTAAAGTTGCTTGTGATGAACAAAAATTTGTTCATTGTCGAGCACCATTGCAATTGCCGAGTGGAAACAGTGATGTTGGCCGACTTACAGAAATTGGATTAATGATGAGATTTGAGATCTCTGGCCACTTAGTTAATTTTACTGGGATATTTAATGTTAATTAAAGATTGATCCATGTCATTTAATGTATGGGTAAGCATAATTAATACATGGTTTCATGATTTAATTAGAGACTACTTTGGATAATTAAATGTAATGAAAAGATGGGATGATCCGTTGGATCTGACCTAACCTAAGATCTACAATCTTGTTTAAGTGGCAAAAGATTTATCTGACCTAGACAGAGAGGTATATTATAACCTCAAGGGGTTATTTCACAGTGTGGTGAAGTGGATGAGTATGCAAGAGTTTTGCATAGTTGATTTACTATTTAGCATGATCTAGCAGAGAAGGAAAAAGGCAGAAGCAGAAAGTTGCATGTGTGATTGCTTGGCAGATTTCCAAGCAGATCAGAAGGTTGAAATGACAATGCAGGCTATCCAGTAAGTTAACATCAGAGTTTTAATTGGATCTAAATTGCAAAGTAAGTTGTATGTACCAGATCACAACTGCTGATTACTTTCTTACCATTGTATCAGTTAAAATCCTTTAACAAGGTTGACTTAACAATCATTTGTATAAATCCTCTAACAAGGTGAAATTCAGACTGGAATGTTCTAAGTCCTCTAACAAGGCCACTCCTAACAGGGTGATTAAATCCTTTAACCAGGTCACACCTAGCAGTGTGTTATTATAACCTTTAATAGGGTTGGCTCCTCATAGGGAATCACTTCAGAAGAGTGAAAACTTGGTAGCATGTTACTGGTGGTTTTTCCCATATTGGGTTTCCACGTTAAATACTTGTGTCAACTTGTGTGAATGCTTATGGTTCACTTTACTGTTATGTTTCTGCAAGTTAATTTCAATTAACAGTGAACTGCATGATTAAAGTTGTTGACATATGCTACTACTGCTGAGTAGATCTGAAATACAGAAAAGTTTTATTTGCTACATCTAGACCTGAGGATAACTGATTCACCCCCCCCCTCTCAGTTATTCTAAATTCATTCTAACACTATTATCTTCAAATTATGAAATTATTCTCTCTTTTTCCACCTGAAATTCTTTATTCAAGAGAAGCTTCAAATTTTCGTCACACTATTTGAACACACTATTGACCAACTCACATGCAACAGTAGAAGGAACTCATTTTTTTTTAAATAACCCATAAAATAGATGAAATTGGTTTGAATATAACATCAATGTCCTCAATACATAAAATCATAATGTTCTCCATGGCTACAAGAACCTCTTTATCATGATATCTCTTGATAGTGACCAAATGATGAAATATATTGTAGATTAGGCAATGCAATCATAATTCCATCAAAAGGTTAATCAACTTATTTAAAAAAAAAATATTTTAGTGTAACACCCTTTGTGAATAATGAATATGGTTGATGTCATCAAAGTCTTGAAAACTATCCACAATTAGATACAATACCCCATTCATTGTATCCTCATCATAAGGAAATTCAAGTGCCAAAATTCTCATAATATCAATTAAGCACAAAGTAACCATCAATTTTATCCCATTATCTGAATGCCTCATCAAACTATGTTGCCTTAAGGAAGTCACAATAGGGACAAGAGCTCGTTGTATCAAATTTGAAGATGATTTCTCCACTATGATCAAGCATCCATATAAATCATTCAAAGTGATGAAAACCACATAT
Source organism: Thuja plicata (assembly GCA_018584345.1). Taxonomy (NCBI): domain Eukaryota; kingdom Viridiplantae; phylum Streptophyta; class Pinopsida; order Cupressales; family Cupressaceae; genus Thuja; species Thuja plicata. The sequence goes on along the minus strand of MU225172.1, from coordinate 1,022,629 downwards.
GTTGGTTGATGAGTATTGATATTTATACTTGCCTCTTGTAGAACTTTCACCAACCAATGTCTTTCCTTTGACCCTATGTGCAGATCTGAAATGTTTTCCCCAATAGGTTGGTAGGAACTTTAGCTTTGATACCATTGTAACAACCACGCCTATTTGTGCTTTTATTTTTGGTTTTTTTAATGTCATTAATATTTTTTTTGTAATATAATCAATGACAATAATAGTGCAAATAAAGAGAAAATAATGAAACACTTTTTCAGTTAAGAAATGACTAATATTTAGAAATAACATAGCTGAAAATCTCAATTTTAATTTATGATCTAGAAATACATTTTTTCTCCAAAATAAAAGCAACCTAATTTATAAAAATATGCTAGATATCAGAATCCAACATACCCAAAAAAATCAACAATGATTTTTCTTGAGCTACTCACAAAAATCACCCAAATACAACTCCAAAAGGAGTGCCCCCTTACAATATGCTCCAATGGCTACGCTGAAGGTATGCATGGAAGCGTAGGTCCAAAATACCTCAAAACTACAAGCGTAACCTCCTCAAAACCTAAACTCTCATTAAAGATTATATGTCCAGAAAGAGAGAAGATATAACCAACAAAATAAAAAATATATACCCTCCACAATTTTCTCTAAAATTGTTCTCTTCAAATCAGATATTTGATAAGCTCTAAAAAGACTGATATATAATCTCCAATATACCAAAATTTGATCATTGAATAAATCAGAAAGTATTCTCTAGATTGTATCTCTCAACAACATGGAGAATGTTACTTGTAAGGGTTTCCATCCTCACAAACCAAAGATGAAGAAGGAATCTTCTCAAAACAAAAGAAATATCAAAATTCAAAATCAACATAAGAAATGAGCTCCACAAAATTGTTTTTATATCATTCCCAAGAAGTTCAACTGCCTTCACCAATACATGTGGGACTAAATAAAATTATTTTTTTGCAATCACTTCTTTAAGTTGTTTTTTTTTTCAAAAACAAACACCCTTTTTTGCCTTCCCCTATTTTCTGGGACTTTGCCTTTTTCTCCTATTTTTTGGGGAATACTTTTTGCTTTTTTTGTGCAAATGCTTTTCCAGTATTTTTGGTGAATGTTTTATCATTATTTTTTTATGAATGCTTTTCTACTATTATTCTACAAACACTTTCATTTAATATTTCCCCCATGTCACTTTAAATAAAATACCACTTTTGAACTTAACACTTTAGTTTAGAAATTTTGCCTTTTCATAGTCCCTTCTAAAATAAATTAAAATTAGATAAAGTTAAATATTTAATTTAACTTTATAAATCAATAAAATTTAAAGATAGTTATTAGAAGGAAATTATAAGCACTTTAGAATTTTAGTTGGCAGAGTTGCCTTGCTGATATCTAGTAATTCCACCCTTTATGGGAACAAATAAGATCTCTTATTGGAGTAAAGTTATAGAATGGATTAAATCTAGAGTTTCAGCCTAGAAAGCTAGATGATTGTCATTATTTGGCCATATTTTGTTAACAAAGAATATATTAGTAGTGATTCCAAATTATTACATAACAACACTCAAGGCCTTGAAATCAGTTGTGGATTGGATAAAGAAGATTATAAGGAATTTCTTATGGAAAGGGAAATGAATGATAAAACAAAAATCCCCCTAATCTCTCTAGATAACATGTCTTCTAATAAATTCAAAGGTGGAGTAGGTATTCATAATATATCCAAATGATATATGGCTTTTGGGGGAAAAATTATATGATAAATGTTTACAAAATTAGATTCAAAATGGTGTAGAATAATGCAAGCCAAGTATTTAGATAGCCAAAATCTGGCATGAATATGCACTATTTGCAATCCTCCTATTGGTTCTGTCATGTGGAACTTTATGGTTTCATATCAAAAAGTTGTCACTTCATACATTTCTTGGGAAGTACATAAACGAGATGAAGTTTACTTCTGGGATGGTTTGTGTACAATGGATATCATCGTTTGAAGAATATTCAAGAATTGTAATCAACCATAGCAGTGTTATCTAATTATGGGGTACTAGGATAATTGATTATGTCTCCTCTACAAATGAAGTAACTGGCAGAGCAAGTTGGAAAAACTTTTATGCAGCTCAAATAAAAAAGGCTCAAAAGGACTTGATTCAACATGCTCTAGCAGAAAGATTAGTGTTTCTAATAGGAAAATATGATTGAATTATATGGTAACCTTCTAAAGATATATGTTATTTAGTTAGATAGAGATATAAATCTCTTCTCAATAAAGATACTCAAATGTAATCCCAAAGAGCTTATTCTTTCTGTTGGAATAATATGATCTTTCCAAAAGCAGCTAGCTTTGCATGGTTAGTACTACGAAAAAGGGTGCTTAAAAGTTATAGGATAACCAAATTAGGTCTTGTTGAGCCTTTAAAATGTATTTTATGTGGTTAAGTTTTTAAAGATGTTGATCACTTATTTTTACAAATCTCATATGCTCAACTTTGTTGGAAGTTCATCTTAAAAAAATCAAGCTTTGCGCTCCTTTTCTAAAAAACAATTTGGGATCTTTTTCCATATTGGTCAATGTTATATAAATTTTCTTTCTTTGCATACATTTGGTGGTTAATCACAACTATAGTAATCTGGTTCATCCAATGGGAATAAAATAAGCACATTTTTAGAAGGGTATCTTCCTTAGTGTAAAATATTCAACAAATAATTGAAAAGACAAGCATCGAAGCAACAAATGCATATGTTCAAAATCATAAATGAGTTAGTTATCTCTTCTCATTGTTGGATGGTAGTATTGCAAAGAGTTGGAAAGGATTGGTTTTACCCTTTAAAGGCAATGTGAAACACGATCATAAGCCATGGTATGATAGGAACTCAGTTAAATGGAAACCCCTGATCCTTGGTTTTTTAAAAGTTGAATTTTGATGGAGCTTCCAGAGGGAACTTAAATGTGTCGAGTGTAGGGGTGTGTATTCAAGATTCTTGCAAGGTGTTAAAGGTAGGAAACCAAGTCAAAACCTCTTCCAATTGGCATGAATAATGTAGTAGAATCAATGGTAGTTCTCCAAGGACTAAATCTTGATAGTCATGTAGGAATATATAAAATTCATGTGGAGGGTGATTCGTTAATAATCATAAATGCTTGTAAGGAGAGAATTTGTCACAATTGACACTTATATTATGTTATGAAAAACATTTTGGCATTATTAGATATGTTCTATTCTTTCTAGATTTCACACACGTATCATGAAGGGAATATGTTGGTAGATCAACTTGCGACTATGGGATGTCAAAAATAAGAAGTGACCATTTCAGAGAATAGTATCAATATTGATGCATTTCCAAACCTAGCTGAGATAGTAGCGAGAGAAATTGTGCAATGATAAATTAAAAAATTAGGTTTCTTCAAAGTTGACATCTACAAAAGGGTAATCATTACAAAGTTATGGTATTGGAATCTCAATCACATAAATAAAAATATCAAAAGACAACATACTTCACTCAAAAGTTGATTTCTACCAGTACTAAGTACTAAATAAATATGGAGACTAGGATTAGGGAGTAGCTTTGCCAACTTTCCACTAAAAATATTGGATGGATATCTTTTCCTGTACCTTTGGAGCTCCATCATTTTTATAAAGAAGTGAAAGCTGTTTCTTATTATTGTTTTATCTAGGTGAATTTTAATTCCAATATTGAGAAGTGTATCATGGATCCTAGAACACCTTTCAATGTGGATGTCTCATCTCAAGAGAACATGGTTAGTTCTAGCATTCAACAATTTTAAGGCACCATGGCATGCACAAAATTGCAAGAGAGCCCCAGGATCTCATTCTACAAATATTGTCAGACCTAGATTCATTGGTGGAGAGGAGGAAGAAATTTAATAACAAAGAGTCAATAGTTGATGAGGATTTTGAGTTTTGTATGGGTTTTCTTGAGGGAAGAAGCCTACAATGCTACCTGCAGAGGATCTATTTTATGAAGGCAAGATTCTTCCTATTCAATTTTCTTAGTTTGGAAATGGAAAAGCTACATTACCCACAAGTGTTTCCAAAATTTATATTAGTAATGAAAAACATAAAGAGATAGAGAATTCCTACGAGGGAGGTTTGATCAAATAAAATGACATTCCCTCTAAGAATTCCTTTAATATTTCACCCAAAGGACCCAAATATTCATGGAAGGAGATTTTGGGCCTCAACAAGCTCCAAACCCATAAAATTGTCCCTCAAAAGCCAATACCAAAATTACCCAAGAGTTAAAATTGTAAATTAATTCTGGTGTGACTATAGAGGCCTCCTCTATCTCCCAACCACTACTGCTACAACCTCATCACTTTGATATATATTTTGCATCAACCAAGTTTGTTTTTTCTTCAAATCAATCTGATATGGATGAATTACCAAGGTACTTTGTGTTCATCAATAAAGACATTGTTTTGCACAAGCCCTTGATGGATGCTAATTTTATTAGGCATTAAAAAAAGAGGGTTCAATGTGCAAAATCACCATATCAAGAGGGGCTTCCTATGGTAAGGTTGTGTTCAAGGGTCTTGTGAGAAGCTGTAGAAATCCAAGTAGATTTAGGAGGATGGAATCTCAGTACATAATAGAATGGTCTTATTTTGTTCATTTTGGGATTTATAGAATTCATTATTCTCACTAAGGGTGTTCTCAAGAAAAGGGAGGTTGATGGCTTGAGTTGCAATTAGAGTCAGTGATAGACTTTGTATGTGTTCTTGGACTAAGATAAAAAACATCTTGAAGATATTATTTTTTCCATTAGTATATGCGAAGGGAAAATAGACTATGAACCATTGGTAACACCAACACCGAAAGATGGGATTTTAGTACAAATTGAAAGTACATATAATAAATTTCACCAAAAAGTGTTAAGTTTAAGAGAAAACCGACAAGACAAATCACAAGAGAAACCCGACACAGTTTACATAGTTTAACCCAAAAATGTTGAAGTGTAAACTGACAGAGAAGAAATAGAGGAACCCGATAGAGAAAGGGAACCTGATAGACAATTCATAGAAGGAACACCGACAGACTGACAACACAGCGACCCGAGCATCAGTCACCAAAATTCAGTTATAACCCAAGAAATGTGGATCTGACTTTCATGTCAGATAAAACACTTATTTAGATATTTAGAATTTTGATTTGATTTAAAACCATTTCTTGAGGAACAAGCAATATAATTGTAATTTTTTTAATCAGTCTAACTGATTGAAAACATGCAAACTAGGAGATCAAGGTCAAGTTGTAAACCTTTTATCATAGAGTTATCTTTGTAATATGTGAAACTTAATTAGGTCAATCTATTGTATAAATAGATGTGTAATCATTCATTTGATATGGATGTGAGGATGATAGTAGGCAAGGAGCACATCTATGGATTAGACTAAGAGTTTCAAGCAAGAACAACAAAAGATGAATTAGGCTATCAAGAGCCAGATTCAAGGCTACCGAGAAAAATAAGTATTAATCAATCACATTAGGTGATACATTGCACATGTAAATTTAATGGATGTTTAATCAGCAATTGTAGATTCCATACACTCAAGTCACTGAATATTTTGTCTAAATTCTAACAAGTGTAACAAATAGAAGAAATTCTTTCAATAAAGGTGGATTTAACAATCCTTTGTAAATATCTTAACCGAGTGCACACTAAATAGTGTTTCTAAAGATCTTAATAGAGTATACATTAACCAGTCTCCACATAATACTCCTAACATGGTAGATCATCAGAAGCGATCCAATTGTAAGCCTTAACCCACCCCTTCCATTCTGCAGATAGTGAAGCTTTGTGGGTTTCATCCCCACCACAGTTTTTACTTTCTAACAAGCATTTTTTGCGTTACCAAATCTTGTGTCATGTGTCTATATATTTCATGAATGTTTCAATAAATGTTTTACATGCTTAGTAAGTTAATGAATTGATATAACATACACAAAGATAGAATAGAAGATATGAATGGTAATACAATTGATTACTAAAAGGATAAAGGTTAAGTGATAAAATTTTTGAGGGTACTGATTCACCCCTCCCCTCTCAGTACACCATTCCATTATTTCCACCAATTGGTATTAGAGCTAGATCTCTTAATTGGAAAAGTTTAAAGACATAAGAGAAAATATCATACAATGGAAAGGTACAAGCTAGACAAGAGTATTGAGAATTAGAAGTTAGAGATATAGATCTTCTATGAACACTATAAAGAAGCTAGAATCAAGATGAGACAATTGCTGGATGAAAGAAAGATTATGACATCTCACTGTAATGAAATAGACTATCATGAAGAGGAGATACCTGATCTATTTGAGTCTTCAGGATCTACAACTAGCAAAGCATCAAAACCATATGAAGAAAGCATCACAAGTCTGAATGAAATCAATCAACATCTGGATGGACAAGTAAAATCTCTAAAAATTGGTCAAGAGACCCAGATGGTAAGAATGATTGATGTCATGAACAATGCTATAAAAGTTGAGCAAGAAATAACACTATCTATTGATGACAGGAGGAAGATCACTGAAAATCTACAAGAGAAAGAGTCATAAATACAAAGACTTACATAACATCATCATGAGATCACAAATCAGATTATTCTTATGAGTCAGATTGCAAACCGAATGAACATAGAACTCATTGAAAGAATAGAAGCTATCAGTGAGCTAAGAGAAGAAAATGAAAAACTAAATCATGAAGTGAGAATTCAGCAATAGGGTGAACCCACAATAGTGGGTTACACTTTTTTGGAGGAAGGAATTTGCCCTGAAAAGTGCGACCAAAAAAAAATAAAAACTTACTTTCAATCAGAATTAACAAATACTTTTGATCGTAAGTGAGTAACTTATGATTGAAAGTACCAAAAAGTAGTACTTTCAATCATAATTTACTTTTGATTGAAAGTATTAAATTACTTTCAAAAGTACCAAAAATTAGTTAAAATCATGAAATTACTTTTGATAGAAAGTAGTTTCGATCGAAACTACTTTCTATCAAAACTACTTTCTATTGAAACCCCTCTGATTAGAGGCCATTTGCAGAGGCTAACATAAATATGCAATTTTCATGGCTTCAGAGCTCAAGCGCGGGGCTCAAATGGATGAATAGGGACATACTTTTGCATAGCATAAGTACTCTGAACAATCTTTTTAACAAATATAGATTTGAATTTTTTTGAATTAATTAGGTCTATGTTTTTTGATGTGCATCAAATGTAGGTTTTTTATCCAATATAAACCTCCAAGTTTAACATTTAATGAAAAATAGTAGAAAAGAGGAAAAAAAAATTGAAAAATAACAGTGCCCTCCAGCTTTGAATCTACTTTCTATCAAAATTTTTTTTTGAATTTTGGCAAATACACAAGAAGTTATAAGCTATGTAGTCAAGGTATGTCAAAATTATGGTTTACTCTACTTCAAACATTCATAAAATATGGAATAATCATGATAATGTTGTCAAACCAATTGCATTCCCTCTGTATGGATGTTAAAAAACCAAATTCAAAAGAATCACATTGATATCTATTTTAGAAAAATATTTATGCTCTATGACGTCAATGTAACTTTTTGAAAATGATGTTTTCAGCAACATAGCAGTTTTCGTGAGAGAAAAACAAAACCATTCAAATTAATTCAAAATAAAAATAAAAAAATATATTTAGAATCTAGATAGAAAATCCTAAAAGACTCTAGTTTACTTCATCTTCCAATTTCAAACAGTTTAATGACAATATGCATCTGAATCTGAAAGTTTTTTTCAAAATGTAGACTTCAATGTCTGTTTAGGCAAAAAAGTGCAACCCACTATTGTGGGATCACCCAACAACACAATGAAATGATTAAGAGAGCTGAAGAAAGCACCAAAAGGATGAATGATTTTATAGATGGACAAAGAAGAGTCAACAAAAATATCGGACTAGGGTATACCAAAAATGAAGAATCACCATACCAAGCTGATCCAAAGAATGTGTATGCAAATCCAAGACCAAGAAAGCAGTCATGCAATCACTGTGGAAAACTAGGCCACACATCAAACGTTTGCAGGAGAAAAATAAAAGGTATTCCTAAATCCACACCTTCATTCATAGGAATTTGTTATAAATGTAACAAGAAAGGACATAAAGAATATGAATGTAAATCTAAGGTGAAACAACCAAAGATGGAAACCTACATGGACAAATACTATCCTACTTGCAAAATGGATGGGCACACATCTCTTGAATGCAGGAAGAAGAAAAGGCAAGCATGGAATCCTAAAGAAAATGAAACTACCTATCAACCAAAAATATTTGGTAACTCATATGTTTGAGATTACAATACATGGGAAAACTACACAACATGTGGAAGATTTGGAAACATAGCTGCAAACTACATGAGACAATGGATGAGAAAGTATAGGAGCTAGACAAACCCCAGAATGGCATGTCTACACTATCATAAAGTTGGTCATCTAAGAAAAGACTGCAGAGACCAAGTCAAAAATACAAGAACCTTTATCAATGGAAACACCATTGAAGACATCAGGAAAATGAGAAAAAAAATATGGAGGAAAGCTACAAACACTGATGAAGCTGGACCAAGAAATACAAATGGTGACACCTTATCTAATGGATCTAGTGACATCATCACCCCCACCTAAGCATAACAAGTAAGTATGGAACTACATTATACCAAGTAATATTTTGCATCAGTTCCATTATACATTGATGAAATGCCAAACTAGCATGATTAAAGATGCACTATGGTATTACTTGTTATGATTTTGTGAATTCAATCTCATCAGTCAAAAAATACCAAAAATCATAGGTGTACATATAAATCTAAGTTTTCTATACTTACCGAGCATCATCAGTTAACACATAAAAGCTAATTCGCTAGTGTAAACTGAGCTCCGTCGGTAATCATGTAAAAGGACAATGTTATCTTTGCCATCTACCAAGATCCATCGGTAAATAGTCAAATGAGTTGACACCTAGCCTAAGAATTGCATTCTCACTGAGAATAAAGCATGTATGCTACCTGACGACTCCATCTTCAAACACTGAGAAGTGGGTGATCATTTATGATACGACTTAGGGAACAAAGTCTATAAATAGTTGACGGAAGAGCTCATTGTTCACAAAGCGATTTGAGAGAAGAAGCAGAGTGAAACCAGAGCACGAAGCAACCAGTTTTTAGAGTGAATTCAACTTTGTTCACATCACTCAGAAAGATTCCTAGTAGTCATAGAAGATTGAAGTAAGTAACAACATTCACCAAGAACTTCATTTTATTTTATGGGAAAAAGCCCTAATTTTAGAAACAATGGCAACTACTTCACGAACCTCCTAGATCAAGAATTGAAAGGAGAAAAAGGTAGATCTAATCAAGAATACCACTTGTGAAGAACCTCATTACAAGATATTTCCCAAGGTTGCTTCACAACCTGAGAACGCTGGTGCATTCTCCAATATACTAGCTAGGGTTTTTCTCGTTGAGGATGTTTGAGCATATATACACTACAAGATTACAGAAATAGGAGACCTTGAGGTTGAGAAAGCTTACAAGAAGCTTTGCAAAGATGATGGAAAAATCAAAGAAGAACATAAGAACATTGAAGTGAAAGGGCTCACATATGCCCTATTTATATTCCTGAAGGAATTTAAGACTGAATGGATTCAATTAGTACTGAGCAGAGTACATGACTGAAAGATATGGCTAGATGAGCCAAAATCAATAACCAGGGATGTTATACACATTGTTACCACTTATCATATAACCGATAAATTAAAGGCACTAAATCACCCCCTTCGTGGTGACATTGAAAAGAACACAAGAGAATTATAAGATGGAAGAAGATTAAAGGTATCCAGCATCAATGATGATGAAATGAAATTTGGAGCATGTGTCTTAGGATACAAATTATTTCAGGCTACTAGGATGAACAGTATTGTATCTGGAGAAATGGATATAGCATACAAAATTTTTAAGAAGGCACTGCAGTTAGACCTATCAGAACTTCTACTAAGGCAATTAGATGAGAACATGAGGACAATCAGGACTGCAAAGTCTAACTCATGTGAGTTTGGTTCACTTATTCTATGCATATTTTTCTATTTTCAAGAATCCTTCCCATCTATTAGTAATTTCAAATGGGACGCTACCCAACTAGTGACCACACAGATTAGTGAGTTCATCAAATCACTAGAGATAATTTTGAATCATTCATGGATGAATACTTCACTAGATTCAAAGAAAGAATGAAAAGAGGATGAGGATAACAGAACAACTGGTAGAAAAGTACAAGACTAACATTTGTTTTGTGGTGGACACTGATTACACCTATATCAAGCTAGTTTTACCAAGGACACCATGGATGGAACCACTTGACTATGAGGTTAACATAGATCAAGAAACAAATGCTATTGAGGCATTGATAAATGAACCATTAGACAAGTCACAACCTAAGTTTGGAACTTATGAGGAAGCCAAGGAAAGGGTAAAAACCAGCTTAGCTATGAAAAATATTGATAGGAAAAATGAAAAAATGGTCAAGACTTTGAAGAAAACATTGTTGGTAAATGAAGAGGAAACAAAACAGATAGAAGAAACTGAGGGTCAGTCACCCATAGGTAAAGCTGAGCAGGTTAGTGACTCAGAATCCATAGAGTCTAATGCACCACCCCCGAAGAAGCCTAGGACTACTACTGCATCTAGGAATAGAAGTCAGACAACAAAGGATGCAATTCCTTCACCGATCAATGATCAATAAAGGTCAAGTAAGGACCTATAAAAGAAAGCCTCAAACTAGGAAAAAGGGCCTGATAAAAAGAAGAAGGCTAATCAGAACTAAGGAATACATTGAGGACACTAAACATGATGAACAATGTTTTAGGAACAAGATGCCTTCTACAATTGATGAGGTATGTGTAGCTACCATAAATTTAGGTTCAACCACAGACCCTAAGATTAGGAAATGGCTGACATTGGGTCTCAAGGATCAAAATAAGATAAAGGAGGCAATTATTACAATGGTGAGCATTCAAATATGTTCCAATACAGTTTGAAGACAAAATGCCTAAAGAAATTATGAATAGATTGTTGGCTAGGTGGACATATGCTCTAAAGGAAGAGAAACAAATAAGGGAAAGAGCTCTAGTTTCAGTCATGCCACCTGAATCTAAGATGGAAGAGATTAGAAAAATGATGAAGAAACATTCCAACAGGTTCTCCCCAAAGTTAAGAGCCTACCAAGTGCTAAAGGGACATCTAATTGAGCTAGCCAAGAAGAGTGAGGGTGAATGGAGAAAGATACTTGATGTAACCAAAAAGGGAAAAAGTCTCGAGCCACAAGAATCTCTTACCGATAAGTGACACAATGTTAAAGATCAGGCTAAACCAAGCCCAAAACACATTACTATAATTGATGATGAGGATGTAAATGAAGCAGCATTGAACACAATAGGTAAGAAGGATATGGGAAATGTAGATTAAACGTGGCCTGATAATAATATCATTGATATTATCAGAGGATATCCTATAGATGAGGTACAAAAAGGTGAAGATGTCACTATTGTCCCAACCCAAACTGACGAATAGGACACAACTTCAGATGTTGTACAGGTGAATATATTGGTTCAAATGCCACTGTTAATACAAGCTATTAACATAATATCACAAAAGGAAAACTCACCCGATCATGATGCAAACATACCCGATGATAAGGGTAATGATGAACAAAAAGATACAACTGATGACTAAAATGTCATAGATGGAGTACAACAAGAAACAGATAAAGGGAATAAAGAAAAAGGTGAATAAGATAAGAAAGAAGATGATACTCCTAAGGATACCAAAGGAGACTTTTTAGATAAATGAAAGGTTGATGTGGAGATGTCTACTCTCAACCGATAGGCAAATACCAACCAGCAGGAAAACAACACAACACTGCAAAATCCTTCATCAAACATGTCAGACCAAGCAAAGGATCTTGCTTTGGTACTACATTCAGGTGCATCCCACAAGAAGAAGAAAAGGACCAAGAAGAACAAGCCGCAAGTAACACTTGATGAAATCATTGAGATACCAAAGTGTGCCCCTTCTAAATTGGATTTTGAATCTCTCCAAGAGTATGGGGAAATATGTCAAAGGAAAGCTATACAAGAAAAGCTAAGGAAAGAGAACAAAGAATCCCTAGTGCTAGAAACAACAAGGGATATATTGACACAAATAGTTCCTAACATAGATGTCGATCAAGATTCCCCAATCCTTGATCAACTTTCCATTCTAACTGGTGGCATCACATCTCAGAATGTGGATGCAGAAAAAGAAAATGAAGAATGAGCAGAAAAAAATATCAAAACAAATTGACAGAAAATATTAGCCAAGAAATGGCAATGAGAAAGGTAAATCTCTCAGAAATTGTAGATGAATTAGATCCAATAATTTATGAAGCTATTTCCTTAATACAAAATTCATGCACTTTAGATAAATTTACTAAGGAAAATAGTGATAAGATTGCACAAATAGATTCTAATCTAAATACAAGTGCACACAGTCTAACCACAAATGACAATGCAATCAAGATGCATTTGGAAAAGATTATGAAATCTAAAAGGTTGAGACAGGAAATTATAGAGGAAGAGACCAAGTTTAGAGATGAGGTTACCGAGCTATAGGCTCTAATGCTACCAAATCTTACACTTCTACAACAACACATGACTTTGGCAAGACAATTAATTGCCACCCCAGAGATGTCTGTAGCAGACAACATCTATGATATGCATGCCCAAATCACACTGGAGCAAATGGATCTTGAACACCTAAAGGAGAAATGAGAGAAACTAATGGAAGACATGAAGAATTTCCATTCCCATATTTTTGATAAGTTGTAATTATACACCTTTTCCCTTAGTATTAAAAAAGGGGGAAAATGGTATGTACAGTAGTAAAAAGGGGAAGAATGATATGATACAAAGGGGAAAATGATATAAAGATAAGGTGAAAAGGGAGTATAGTATAAAGGAAAATGTACATGTATATACATATAAAATACCACCATATACATAGGGGGAGTCATAAATTACAAGGCAAACACATGGTGTACATACTGCACAGTTTAGTATTTTGCAGATATAAGTTTTTGATACTAATGTCAAAGGGGGAGATTGAAGACATTATTTTTTCCAGTAGTATATGCAAAGGGAAAATAGTTTATGAACCATCAGTAATACCTACACCGAAAGATAGGCTTTCAGTGCAAACCAAAAGTATAGATAATAAAGGTCACTGAAAAGTGTTAAGTTTAAGAGAAACCCAAAATAGTTTACATAGTTCAACCCAAAAATGTTGAAGTGTAAACCAACAAAGAAGAAATAGAGGAACCCGAAAAAGAAAGGTAACCTGATAGACAGTTGACAGAAGGAATACCAACAGACTAACAATAGAGAAACCCTAGCATCTGTCACCAAAAGTCAATTATAACCCGAGAAATGTGGATCTAACTTCTACATCAGATAAAACACTTATGTTTTATATTTTGCATTTTGATTTGATTTAAACCCATTTCTTGAGGGACAAGAAATATAATTGTAATTGTTTTAATCAATCTAACTGATTGAAAACATGCAAACTAGGAGATCAAGGTCAAGTTGCAAACCTTTGATCATAGAGTTATCTTTGTAATATGTGAAACTTAATTAGGTCATTCTATTATATAAATAGATGTGTAATCATTCATTTCATATGGATGTGAGGATGATAGTAGCCAAGGAGCACATCTATGGATTAGACTAAGAGTTTCAAGAAAGAACAACAAAAGATGAATTAGGTTATCAAGAATGAGATTCAAGGCTACCGAGAAATGAAGGTATTAATCAATCACATTAGGTGATACATTGTACATGTGAATTTAATGGATTTGTAATCAGCAATTGTAGATTTCATACACTCAGGTCACTAAATATTTTTTTCTACATTCTAACAAGTGTAGAAAATAGAAGAAATCCTTTCAAGAAAGGTGGATTTAACAATCCTTTGTAAATCTCTTAACCGAGTGCACACTAAATAGTGTTGCTAAAGCTCTTAATAGAGTAGACCTTAACTAGTCTCCACATAATACTCCTAACAGGGTAGATCATCAGAAGTGATCAAATTGAAAGCCTTAACCGACCCCTTCCATTCTACAGATAGTGAATCTTTGTGGGTTTCATCCCTACCACAATTTTTACCTTCTAACAGGGGTTTTCTGTGTTACCAAATCTTGTGTCATGTGTCTATACATTTCATGAATGTTTCAATGAATGTTTTACATGCTTATTAAGTTAATGAATTGATATAACATACACAAAGATAGAATAGCAGATATGAATGGTAATACAATTGATTAATAAAAGGATAAAGGTTAAGTGATAAAAGTTTTGAGGGTACTGATTCACCCCTCCCCTCTCATTACACCATTCCATTATTTCCAACGCATTTTTTTGTCTTGAATCTCTAGCTAGGACTGGGCTTTCCTACTCAAATACAAATGAAGATGTGGTTTCATATTTTGAAGAATGATTAGTGGTCGATTGTAATGGTAGAGCTAGGCTCCCACATGCTTCAAGTCCTTTTGATTGAATCTCTTTTTAGGCTGATCCCTATTGCATGTTTAACAATCAAGTTACCCCCTTTTATGTCTTCTTCTTTGTTTTAACTATGTAAATATTTATACCTAATATAATATATACGCTCTTCAAATTTTTCCTTAAAAAACACTTATCATTATTTAATTTAATAGCTCCAAACTATATCAAATCTTAGCATAAACATAAAAAACAACTCCACTGATATTACTAAAAATAGAAAATACTTTTTTGGTGCTCATCATTAACTTACTAAAAGTAGTAAGTATAGGAAAAAGTGTCTAAAAAGGCTCCAAAAAAATATGTTACATTCATTATACCCATACCCAACTGAAAATACTGGCGACATCAAAATATCACTTTGATCCTTCTAGCACCAACCCAAAAAACTAACACCAACTCTAGTACAATAGAGCCAAAACATGGGGACATTAGACTAGGGTTTGAATGCGAGAAATCAGAATTGGTTCTTCTCCTTGAATCTTAATCTCTCTTAAATGTTATGAATGGGATATGGTTTTCTTGAATCAAGCATAATAACTCCTTGTATATACCCTAATAGTTTGGATTTAATGCAATTTTTCCTTAGGTAAAAAATAACATTTCAACTTCACCGAGTTATCAAAGTGATATAGAAATACTACACAATCTTTTGTATAAATAGCTTTTACTCCAAAATTTGGAGATAATGCTTTCATTTAACTTATCATTCATATCCTAAATATGATATTTCATTATTAATTTTGTATGTTGAACACTTAAACATCTCATGTGTCACAAGGGGTGAAAGATCTATAATTGCAACTCCCCCTGAGCGAATACTTGACTTAGTTCACTTAAGGAGTTTGTGCAGCTCACCACAAACATTGAATCAAGTTTCTTGTCAAACTTTTGCTCTTGTTTCTCTTTTCAAACCTTTGTGTTTTCTATGTTCTACTCATTCAAGGCATTATCTTTCTTCTCGGTAAAAGAAGATGGTTTTGCAAAGTTACTTTTACAAAACTTAGATTTGTGTTCAAAGTTGTCACATTTGTAGAAGATAACATTATAATTTGGCTGAAAACTATTTCTACTCGAATTATATCTATAATATAATATCTTACGACCAAACTTGTTTATTGTATAGAATTACTCATATAATTAATGAGAGCACATAGTATTGTATCTTTGAGGCATTGTTGGTCTTTTTGTCATATAGTAATTTTATCTAATTCAAAAATTAAGGTATTTATGATCAAAATTATTTAAAAAAAACAATATTCTTGAGAGGATTGAGAGTACCTAGAATTTTCAGGTGTCTACGAAAGGATTTCCTAAAAAAATTATAAATTTTGACCTTAGGATGGTCATTTTCTGATTTTTCCAAGTCATTTTTAATGTGTTAAAATGAAGGAACACTGAGAGGGTGGGGGGGGGGGGGGTAAATTGGTGTTCTATAAAAAAATTTATTGTTAAAATTGATTCTCAAACAATTTAATGCATACAATGAAAAGTAAAGTGCAAGAACATAATACAAATAAACACCACACCATAACACATGAATTTTTATCATGGAAACCCTATTAGGGAAAAAATGGGGTTGATACCCATAGGCCAATGCTCTACATAAAATATTGTCTTACAATAAGCTAAGAATTCTCTTGCATTCATGCTCACTTCCTAGAGCTCACTGCTCAATTACAACTAGAGCTACAACCCTCTACAAGAAGGCACATTGCCTTACTATATCACTAAAATTATCAAAAGATCTTTTGAACTACTAAAGTAGCATCAACTATGCTTGATTATAGTTTGATTTAACCACATGAATCTAAATTGATACACTTTTTCTTTTGATTTCCCTTCTCTTTGTTATTCACTAATCAAACTATAAGATCACACTGTCATACATCAAATCTACATGCAACTAACTTGCACACTTCACACATGCATCAAATATCATCCAAATATCTTCTACGAACCCCAATTCATCGATTATAGATGTACGCAACTTCAAATATGATCTCCCATGTTGGATACCAAAAATATCCTAGGAAAATGTAACACATTTTGACCAAATTGGTCCAATCCTCAATTTGAATTGATTTCCCTCCAAAAAAATTGAATTCATGCAGCTAACTATATCATCTTTACAATTTAAACATAAAATTTAGTGCCAAAATTAAATTACCATGTCCGTGTAAACATATTTTACCATGTTGGCCTGTTAAACTATCAAACATAAAGTATCGCTACTCAGATCCTTCTAAATCTTACCCAATATATCACCGTATCTTCAAATTATGGAATTAGCATCTATTTACATCCAAAATTATTTCATTATATGTGTGCCAAAATAATTTAACCTAGAAAGGAACACTAGATCTCTTACTATAAACTGCTTCTACACCTTGTTCTTCATTCCCGTACTTAGCCAAATCTCTCTCTCTAACTTCATGTTTGATCACTTACTTCTATGCACACATTGAATTCATGCTTAGTTTCCCTAAATGTCAACATCTAACCATCTATGCATTGTCTCTTTCCAACAATCTCTTTTTTGGATTTGATGACAACACTTAGCGAAAATGACTAAGTGTCCAGAAACTATCTTACTGCACAAAACTTAACTTCTCCAAAAAGTGTCAAATATAATTCCATAATGAGTCATTCTAAGAATAATATACACATTTTTCATTTTCATATACTCCCCCTTTGATTTCAATGCAAAATGGTTCCAAAAATGTAATAGACTCCCCCTTAGACTATGCACACTACAACTTATATATATATTTACATACAAAAATAGTCTAACTTACATAAGTTGGAATACATTTCCATTGATTATCTTTAGCAGTTGTAAATCCTTGTCCCAACCTTGCTTGAGACTTCTCAATACTAGTTTGTGTCCATTGAATAAATATTCTTTTTCTTCCACAACTTGTAAGTTGAATAGGGATGATGCAGTTATGCATTGAAAAAAGTCTGAAGTTTAGGAGCAATCAACCTCCTAAGTTCTCTTACTCTGGCAGTGAATATTTCCTTTTCTTTCTCAAGTTTACTAGGGATGATGCAGCTATGCATTGAAAAAATTCTAAATTTTAGGAGCAATTAGTCTCCTAAGTTCTCTTACTCTAGCAGTGACTCTTTCCTTTTCTTTCTCTAGGAATTTAATCTTATCAAGAAAATTTAGCGCTTGAATTTATGGATCAGATGTGGAAGCACCTAAAGGGTCAAAATTTTGAGAAATTTTCTCCAGTTTTTTCTCGCATTCCTTTATCTACTTCAGTATTTACTCAATGAACTTTTAATTGGATAAGAATGACTTATATGTATTACCTCCTTTAGTAAGAGCATCCTAAATTCTCTTAATGTGGGTATCAAATACTACCCTATCATATGATATCCTTCCCTTTAACTCATTAAACCTTTTTGCATCAAACTCCTTTCTCACTTATACTTTAGCTGACCTCTCAAATGACTCAAAGTGAGTACTTACTACACAAATTAAGTTCTTGAGTTTGTTAAAGGGGATTCCTACTTATATCTTTACATAGTTTGGCATCAACTTCTCAAGTATCATGGATATCTGCTCCAACAAAGTTCTATCTGCAATGTGTCTCTTTAACATTTCTTCCCTTGCTTGGGCTTCAAAAAATTGTGTTGGTTTTAGATTCTGAAGGGGTGTGAGCATTGAGAGATCAATATGACCATGTGTTAATTTAGGATCAATCACTATTGTGTCCTTTACTAAGAATTCTTCTAGTGCGTTGGAAGTGTCTCTTGCCTTTCCCTTATCTCCCCTCACTTTTTCCATTGCTTCCTTGTTATCTTCTACCTCCTTGGGGTCCTCTGTTTTCATTTGCACCATATAATCTAGATGTTGAGGATCCTCAACTTGTTCTTCCATTTTCCCCTCTTCTTCCTTCTTTGTCTCAGTCACTTTCGCTACATCTACCTCTTTCTTTGCCTCTTCCTTTTAGTGACCTTATCCTTCTCTTCCATTTGTACTTTCTATGTGTATCATCTTCAAATGGAAGAACTTCCATGTTAGGAACATTTAGCACTCCTTAGGGGATGTTTTTGACCTCCATCATATCATCCTCCCATTTCTATATCATTCCTTGCTTCTATGCCAGATTAGGACCCTGATTGGGACTCTCCGGGCACCTTTTAGCCCACCTAGCATGTTTTCTAGGGGTTCTGACCCCCTGGGTCAAGGTCGACCTTGACCTTGACCTAGGTCAGGGTCGACCTTGATCCTGACTAGGGTCCCCCTTTCAAATCTGGAAGCCTGTCGGCTGTCGGGTGTCATCCAAAATTTAATTTTCTCGCTTTCGGGTCAGCTGTTTCAGTTTTTGAAGTGTTGATTCCTAAATTATATTTAATATAGGTCCTCTTCTAGGGGCATGGGTCTAATTTGAATTTAATTATCCTATGTCGGCCTCCTTAGAAGATTGTGCCCTATTTTCATATAAAAGGCAGCATTTCTCTCTCATTTTCTCTAAGTCTTCAAAGTGCAAAAAGCTCTAACCAAGATTTTGTCAAGAAGCAAAAGGACATCCAAGCATCCATGATTCTACATGTTTTCAAGCTCTCAAGGTGTTCAAGTATTCCTCTCAAGCATTCATGTTCTCCATTGAAGATCAAGGATTCAAGCTTTCAAGCCTTTGAAGGGATTAGGTTCAAACATTCAAGATTCATCATTCAAACCCTAGATCTAGCCATCATGGTGGTGTGATCTTCCTTCAAGATCCTTTGTGAATCCTCAAGACTCTTTCATCATCTCTTCAAGGTTGATTTCATGCATACAATCATGAAGGTCTATGGTTTCTAAATCCCATGCTTTCATACTTACATATTTGTCTACATTTGAATTACAATTGCATATCTATTTCAATATCATAGCTTCATTGTTAGATTCAATTCTAGTACTTGCTAGCATTTTATACTTTATTGATTTCAAGGTTAATTCCTAAATTGGGGTTTGACTAAGGCAAAACCCTCCCCCCCAACAAACAAACCTCTTTTTCTTGTAGGTACAGGTTTAGGACTATACATTTGGACATAGATCTGGATACCCTTTTCAGCTTTCTATCGGGCTCCGCAAATAGATTCTCTATCAGACCTATGCAGGTCAAGGTCAACATTATTGGGTCAGGGTTGACATTTGTGGTTCAAGGTCAACCTTTTTCATAAGATGACATTGGAATGGAAAAATATTTCTGGGTTTTGTTTGTCTCTGCATTCTGGTGCCGGATCATACTTCAGTTTTTCCAGAAACAGTCTACAGACCTCAAAAAATAGCATTCTTTGATCTACAATTCTTTAAGGTTAGTATATTTCTCCTATCTTTTCAATTGCTATCATATATCATATCTATACATTCAAATAACAAAATTTAAGTTCTCCTTCTTTGTTCTCTTTTCCGAATGGTTGATTCATGTGTGCATTAATCCCTCTTTTGGGTTGATCAACTTGGATCTTTCATTTGTGCATTTGGGGATAAAGGTGGAACATTTTATCTTCTCCTTAATCACAATTTCAATATACAATTAATCAAATTCAATTAAGTGTAAAGTAGGGTTAAGGAATTCAACACACTCTAAGCAAATCAAACAATAATTAATAAACAATCTCCTTACCCATTTCCACCACCTTACACTATGCCATAGTTATAGTTACATCCATCACATCTATCTCAACTATTTTTTCCACTTCCACATCACTAGACACACTAAATGGAGGAAGACTAACTTCAGAAACACCTAAAGTAACAATAGGTGGAAGACCATGTATAGATGTTGAAGTGATTGCACCTTGATTCATAGGTATAAATTGATATATTTAATTATCTATGTAATCTCTCATGATCTTCTAAGTTTCTTCCACAACATCCTTTTTTTTCCCCTATCATGAGCTTATTCATCCTTTGTTTGATCCTGAATTCTTTCTTTGTTCCCTTAAGAATCCTTTTTATTTCATCATTTTCTATTATCAGACAAAGAACAATTATCACTTTTTCTTTCAGCCTCTTGACCTCAACTAATGTGTATTCTTTCCTTGCATCTAAAATAGAGTAAAAACCCTTTGGTACCTCTAATTAAATCTTAATAAGTTCTCTCTTGATTTTTTATAGGTATTTCAAAACTACTTCTTCAATCACTCTTTGTCCATATTCATCAAACTTGTCATAGAATCTTAATAAAGGCCTTAATTATCCATGTACTATGATACTCTTCTCAACATCATTCGTAGGCATTTCACATTTATCATATTTAGGTTTGGTGGACTTACTTACTTGTTCTTCTCCTTCACCAAACTGTTTAGGCTTGGGGGCTTGAGGAGCTTGAGTCTTCTTTTGATTTTTCAATTTCTTTACTTCATCATCAGACTTAGTGGCTTCATCATCCTCAAATATGACTTCTTCCTACTTCTTCTCTCCAGTCTTCTTCTTTTCTTCTAGATTCTTCTTTTCTTCTATCTTCTATACTTCTTCTGACTTCTTCCTCTTTTTCTCTTGTTCTTTTTTTCAGGTTTGGGTACTTATGGTTTCTTCAATGTTACACTCCTTGTCCACCTACCCAAAGTAGGTGTGGGTGCAAATCTAGATTCTCCAATCTCTATAGGCCATTGATCACTAAAACCTTCTAGATTTATTTTAATATGAAAATCTATAAACTCCTTGAAAGTTGTAACTTCCTTCTCACATTCCTATCAATTTCAGGTACCTTCAAATCTTTATGTACTTGAGACCTTTCTCATTGTATGTTATAAATATTTCTTCACTTGGATCAATTAGCTTTCTCAACAAGTCCTTGGCATACACATCTAATATATATTCGCCCTCTTCATAACCCATAGGCATTACCCACAAATTTCTGGGTTCAACTAATTCCATCATGCATGTATGTGTATCTATCATAAAGAAGATCATTTTCTCATATCTCTCCACTATAGACATAGGGATTCTCTCCCTTGCATAAATTTTCATTTGAAAACCTTTGAAATATTCACATATGGTTTTTTTGTCATCTTACTTCTCATCCTATACATCAAATACTTGATTTTTAATATTATAGGTCTATCACCTAACCAATTTATGTGACCAAGTCCAGGAAAATCATTCATAAAGTAGAAAAATATGCAGAATATTAGATTTCCAAAATTAAATGAGTTCTTCTTATCTTTCTTAATATTTTTGAGGTTTTCAATTAGCTGTCATCTCATCACCTCACATAGGTCATACTCCTTATTTTCTTTAAGAATTTGGTATGCAGTATATATTAATTTTCTAGACATAGATTTTTATCTACTAGAATGTTGAACCTTGTATCTAATAACCATATATGAAAAATTAACATCATCCTAAGTTATTTCATTGATTTTCATACAATTTTTGTCAGCTACCACTCTAGTAGCATCATGTACAATGTCATTCTTTACAATCCTCAACACAAGAATTCTACCGGATGCCCAAAATATAGTAACCATTTGAATCACCTGAATTTTGATCTTCATTGGATTTCTTAGCCACATAAATTCACCATGAATCCTTCCAACTATATACCATATCCATTCCTCCTCTTCAATGAATGGAAAATTCACAAACTAAGAAAATTTATTCTCCTCTAGGGTTTGGAATTCTAGTTTCAGTTGACAATATTCACTAGGGAGTTTTATGTTATGAAATTATTTCAGCTTATCCACTCCAATATCCACATTTTCATGTATGTAATCTATAACATCCTTGACATGAAATACTCTATATGGCACATCAGAAAGAGCACCTTTTGGATCCACCTCGATCGACTTGTTTGGATGTTTCTTTAATTTGGGTCGTGGCCTCTCAGTAACATAAACTATAACTAGGGTATCCATATTAATAGTTTGAATTTGCAAATATTCACAAAAAAAAAATCCCTTTCACCAAACCTAGGTTTTGCACACAAATCACTCGAGCAATCACTTCCTCACCTTGATCTCAATAAAATTCACCTCTAGAGAACCTCTTCACTTTCTCTCTTGAATGCAATGTGAAAAATGAGTCACAAATCACATTTTGTATACCTTTTACCTAATTTCTATGTGTATTAAATGTTTCATTACCTAATTACTTCAAACACCTTCTTCATTATTTGGGTTCACAAAAATTGACCGCACACCTTCAAAATCTTAACAGATCCTTCAGGTAAGGACTCCAAAACATATGTCAATTCATGGTTCAACTTCTCTATAATTTTCATATTCAAGCACCATCATCTTTAAGGGATTTCATATGATTTAGCTTGTAAGTTCCCCCTAGGCCAAAGGCCTATCTTCAATTCGCTGAGGAATTTCTAGTACCATATCTTGGTGCAGACCCTCTAGATGATTCATCCTAATTTTTATTGATCCATGTATACTTCATTTTCTTCCAAACCTCTTCAACAGTTACCTATTCCTTTCTTTGTTATTTTTATGATTATTCCTTCTCCTTTTGGCCAGACCTTTGTTGTTCACATTATCCCTCCTACAATTCCTTGTAATATGACTAGATTTGTTTCACTTGTAACAAAAACATTCCTTTGTCCATTTTTGTTGTTCATATGGCTTTTCTTGGTTGCACACTACTTGGCAATATGTCAAAATCTATTGCATGCATAAAATTTAATGTTACCTTTGTTGGAATAATTGTTCTTCACAAAACCTGTGCACTCACTTGCCTTCTGACCATGTTTGTTGCACTTAAAATATTGACTAGAAAAAGATGCATGATTCTTATTCATCCTATTCCTACAATGCATAGATTTATGACAAAATTTATTGCAGATAAAGAACTTAAAACCAATCCTTTGAGCATTGAATTGTCTTGTTGATAGCTTATTGTTCATCTTCTTCTTGGATCTAGGATTATTAGATTTGGGTCTATTTCGAGAAGATCTAGAACTTTCTCCTTGTTCATATCCAATACCACTCTTTTCATCTAGGCGCCTTTGAATTTCAAGTAGAGATTCAAGCTTGTGTGAACTGATAATGAATTTCTCCTTGTAGTCAATGGCTGTCACAAGGTCATCTCTGAGTTCTTTTTCAAGATCCTTGGCTCCTTACAGATCAACAACAAGTCTATTTCATTCATCAGATCTTTCCTTTAGGGATTGTTTTAGATTTTCTTTATTCTTCTTCCTAGCCTAAATCTCCCTATTCATCTTCATCACCATAGATTCCATCTCATGCTTCAAGTTTGTATTCTCTTGCTTAAGTTTTTCACATTTTTGGGTCTTTTCTTTGAGATCTTGACTCAATTTTTCATCATCTGATCTAGCATTATCCTTTTATTGTAACTAGTCACAAATTTCTCTTCTCTTCACCTTGGCTTGCTTCAGTTGTTCTTTCAAATTTATTATCAAATATTTAGCTGCTCTTAGGTTATCCTGCAACATTCTTACTTAAATTTTAGATTGATCAAGATCCTCTAATGAAACTATGAGTTGTTCTTGAAAACCTGAATCCATTATTCCTTCCTAGATCTCCCTCAAGTTGTTAAACTTTCTCCAAGGGACAAAATTATCTAATACAAATTGTTCAAATGAAGGAACTCTAAGAGGGGGGTGAAGAATCTAAGCTGGAAAGGAACATCAGACCTCTTACTATAAAGTGCATGTACATTGTGTTCTTTATTCATGTACTTAGCCAAATCTCTCTCTAACTTTTGATTTGATCACTTACTATTATGCGTACAAGGAATTCATGTTCATTTTCCATCAATGACAACATCTAACCATCTATGCAGTTTCTCTTGCCAACATAATGTTCATAGAGTTCTCAGCACAAGTTCCATTCTTCTTTGTCTTTGGAGTGTTTATGGAACTATTTGCTTTTGAGTTTGGAGCCTTTTTCAAGATCAAGAAGACCCTTGTCCTTCTAGTATTTATGACTCCTTATAATTTCATCAAAATTGTTGGAAATCTTCTTGAGTTTCACGCCTTTGTCAACTTGATCCTTTGATTAATCCAACTCTTTTCTTAGGGAGACTTTATTCGTCCATTTTAGATAATTCAACTAACTTTTCATCAAGTTTTAAATTCAAGAAATCACAAATTATGTTTCCTTCTTCAACTTGAACTTTCAATTTGGTGATTTTTTATCCTAATTATTTGAGTTTTATGTTCAAACCATTTGCAACTTTATTTCCTTCCTCATCTTTATTCTTCATATTGCTAATTGTATCTTCTAGTTACTTGAGTTTGGTTTTGATTTTTCTATTCTCTAGATCTATAGCATCTAGATATTCTAGTGTATACATAAGTTCTCCTTCCATGTTAATTACACAACCTTCTTCATTGAATTTTATCATGTCCTTATCTTCCAGAGGAATATGCAATAAATTAGACCCCAAGTGTTCCACTCCAAGATCAACCTCAGTTGTTAGGTTTGATCAAAGGAAATTTTCTCTAATGTGGATTGTTGAACACACAATATTAATAAGAAGGTTGGTTAGTGAGTAATTACTTAATAAAAAAATTACATTTTAAAATTAAACATCAAATCAAATATTCCAAAATGAGGAACTGAAAGAAGGAACATACTACATCTTTCCACACAAGGACACTAGATTTTTATGTGGAAAATCCAATGAGGGGAAAACTATAATGAGAGTTAATCTCACAATATATGAAAAATTATTATAACATTTTTTAGGTTTGCAAACCAAGGAAGCAACTACTACCTAAAGAAATTTTTATGACAGTGCCAAAGGAAGATATTTTAATCCTATATACAATATATTATTAAAAAATGTAATTATGAATTTTAAATGCTTTACAATACATCTAACATACATGGATTGTTTAGTCCTCTATTTTTCACATTACTCCATCTGTCTTAAATCATCAACATCAAAAAATATTTTACCTTCTTTATATATCCTCTATAGTAACTCAAAACACCAATTAGGTCATCTCTAAGATAAATTTTGATTAAAAGCATAGATCACATAACTAGTTGGTCTCAAACATGTGCATTATGAAATATAATGAGTTACAAATTGATTAAAATAATAAATAGGCCCAAAGGTATTACAAAAATTATCCAAAGCAAATATAATTGATCATGTATCAAATAACAAGTGAAGGAAACAAGACTATGCACCCAAAAACTTCACCAAAATTGTCAACTAAACACCTTTGATATTGAGGATAGATGAACAACTCTATGAAGATCAAGATATGTGGAATGAAAATATTATATAGTATCCTTGCAACCTTTTACTGACATGTATTTGGCCCAAGTAGAGAAACACATTGAATTGATAAAAATAGAGCATTCTAGACTGACTGAAATAGTTCAATACTTGGGATATTGCGTTGTAGTACACCAAAACACCTACAACATTTATGGAAAATATCTTATGAATTAGTTAATATATCATCAAGTCTGAAAATATCTTATGAATTAGTTAATATATCATCAAGTCCACACAATTTTTATTAATTGTTGGATTTAATATGGAGAAATAAGTACTGAGATGGGGGTGAATCGGTACTACAATTTTTTTGTCATATATTTTGATCAATTAACGAATTGAACACTTTGTAGTTAATCATCATAAAACATATAAATGAAAAAATGAAATCATAACTCATAACACCATGATTTTTGGTCTTATAGAAACCCTTGTTAGAGGAAAAAAATAGGCTGGGGATGATACTCACAATCCTTCACTATTGTAGTGAAAAGGTTGCTCGGTTAGAGCTTAATGTTTAGCTACTTCTGATAGCTTACCCTATTAGGATCACAAAAGACTTATATAGTATACCTTGCTAAAGGATTTTACAATCTCTAGTCTAAGAGATGTACCATGTTAAAGTATTTACAAAATAAGACCTATTAGGGCCTACCCAATAGTAGGATTTTCACTCTTTTGAATGCAATAAAATTTAGTATAAATATGTCTATAATAATGCTCAACAAATGTTGTTCAGAATCACTATGCTCAATAACTACTTTACCTCATTCTTCACTTGGTAGAATCAAAACAAGTTCATCTTCATTGTTCTTCTCTAACTACTTTGTACTTGGTAGTTCATCACTATCATATTGGTTATTCCTTCTTTGCATCCTTATGAACAATTCACTCAATCTCTTCATCTATCTCTCTCTCTCTCTCATTGTTCTTCACAATCTATTCCTTTTTATTTGACCTAGAGGTGGTGGAATTGTTCTAGATCCTTCTCCTTTAATGATGGAATTTAAGCGGTGCTAGCTTTGGTTTCATTCTGAATGTATTATTCCTTTCATTTTCCATTGGTGGATCTGCCTTGTAATTATGTGCAATGATGTTTTTATATTCCCAATGTTATATCTAACACTCACTTTGAATTCCATAAAACATTTTTTGCTCGGTGTTCAGATTCAATGTATCTACCATGAATTTTTATGTTAGCCCTATGTTACTCGGTAACATGTTTTGTTCTTGTTCGGTAACATAAGCTCTCAGCTCAGTGACTATTGTGCATTGCTTGGTACTTGCCTTTCTCTGCTTGATGCCTATCTCATTATCCCTACAACATAACTAAACTATCTATAAAAGAAATGATTCGCCTGTTCCTATGTCTCCTTATTTTAGAATGTTAGTGAGAAGTAGATCTTTAGAAGATGCCTTTACCGATTACTCTGTATGCTTTACAGATTGAATTTAATTAACCAATATGACTTTGACAAAACTAATGACAAAAAAATAACTCTTTAGGAGTATTGATCTCCCCCTTTGGCATTAGTTTGGCATCTTTGGTAAAAAATCAAAGTCATCAAAATTGTGAATAACTCCCCCTTTGATAATACTTCCTATACATAGCTTCTAACAAAAATATATTTCCACTTATACATATACACATGTCCCCCTTTTTTGAAAAATATGCTGAAAACAAAATTACTTACAGTGATCTGCTGGATATATCTTATCACAAATGTGTGCATACCACTTCTTGACATATTCTGCAGATGTCTCCCATGTTTCCTTTAGTATTTGTAGCACAACAATTTTTTCAGCAATATCTGTTGCTAATCCAATTATGCTATCCAGTGTACTAACAACTGGGGTATTGAAAAAATATCTGGCCTTCTGTAGATGGTTTTGCATAGATTGTATTTGGGGAATCAGAAATGCTTGCAGCTCAAGTAGTTCCATTCTTATCTTGTTCACTTTCTATTCAAATTTCATGTTGCATTCCCATCATATATTTCATCCTCGAGTAATAAACTTGAAGTGATCCAGGCTCGATTGTAGCATTCTTTAGCTGCTCGATCAACTCTTTCTCCATGGAGTCATATTTCTTTCTAACCTTCTCAGTGAATTTTGATATTGAAAAAAGTCTATGACATGATGAAAGCATACCATTCAATTTATTCTCCAGATCTTTAGATAATTCACAAAGTGATACCTTGTCTAATGCAACACCCTTCAGGATATGTTCAATTATTTGGTCCTCCATTTTCTTCTCATGCACTTTCATCAGGTACTTGCCGGTTTCCTTGGTTCTTTGATTTTTTTAACTAATTCTTACACTTGACTGATTAGACTGAACTTTTCATTTACATGTGCATCAGGGACAATCTCCTGTAGTATGTCCTTTACACTATCTAACATAGTAGTCTTTTGTTTCTTTTCCAACAATTTATCTTGGGCTTCTTTCTTCATCAGTACATCTCCAAATTCAAATAATTTTGTTGGCCTAAGTGAAGAGATGTCTACCTTAGGTATAATAATTGATTGGCTCAATTCAACTTGATTTATTTTATTTGAATTCTTATTTTCAACTAAATGCTTTCACTAGTAGAGAATTTTTGGGAACATGATGCCTATACTGCATCAGATGTAGTCTCGGTTGAAGTACCTAATGTGCTTTCTTATCTTCTCTCTTCTTGTTTGTCTTCTCTCTTCTTTTCCTGTTTCTCCTCTTTTCTTTCTTTTTCTTGTTTTTCCTCTTTCTTCTCTTCTTTTTATTCCTTTGGCTTCTCCTTTTCTTGCACTTTTTTTGTTCCAGTCTCAGTTGGGGGAGTCAACTCGGTATTCTATTATATGTTTGTCTTAGTTTCCTTATGTTCCTTGGTTATTTCTTGGTCTATCTCCTTTTTTTGTTTGGTAGTCTTCTCATCTATATTTTTGGAAACTTTAGGCATACCTACATAAATTTTAGGGTAATCACACACTTGTTGTAAAACTGGATTCATTATCATTGCTAAATAATTATCATTTACATCCATATATTTTCTCTATTTTTCCTCGGTAGCCATGATATCTTCATCTTGTGTTATATCATTAGTTGGGTCTTTATCAGAGATGTATTCAATTATGATATATTTATCTAGTTTCAAATCAATAGGATCAACCTTACTTTGATATTCTCTAACTATCTCATTAGCTTTGTCATCACTTACTCGTTCTTCTTCTAACACGGTTGCCTTGTTTGTAAGGAAAATTTATCTCCACTTATCATTGGCTTCTTTTTGTACTGCTTCTAATTCTCTAACCATAATTCTTAATGTTCTTCCCTTGACAAGAAATCTGTCTGAGTACTTTTGCAATGCTTCATTGATTTTGGGAAAAGACAACTTGGGTACAATTAGTACTAGAGATCTTTCCCTTATTTTCTTTTTTGAAGTCACTACATACTTCCATCTTGCATCAATTTTATTATATAGATCATCCGGTAGAAAATTGGCTACTTTAATAGGTGTGTTCCTAAATTTTTTTAATGTGAAGATAACTGCATCT
Source organism: Thuja plicata (assembly GCA_018584345.1). Lineage (NCBI taxonomy): Eukaryota > Viridiplantae > Streptophyta > Pinopsida > Cupressales > Cupressaceae > Thuja > Thuja plicata. The sequence continues at coordinate 993,265 of MU225172.1, read as the reverse complement.
TTTGTCTTTACCTTGTCTTTAACACTCTATGTAACATACTTTGCATAATTTATCCCTACAAATCCTCCATTCTTCTTAAGTTTGTCAAGAAATTCATCTAGAATTCTTGGTGCATAGGGTTGGTTCTTCACAACTTTGAATTGACTAAGATCCTCATATTCAATCTCACTATCCTCTTGTTTTAACTTTCTTCTTGGTCTGGTAGTTGATTTCTGGCCTCTCACATAAGATTTGGCTCTTGGTGGCTCAAGCTTAGAATTCCTTTATTCCCTTGGTGTAATAGTATACCTTGTTTATGGTCTTGTACCTTTGGGGATCGGTGATGGCTTTATCACTTGTGGTTTCTTACCCTCATCATCAGATGGTCCTGCTTCATCTTCTTCAATGCTAACTCCAAGATTTTTAGATAGATCAACAATCATTTTTTTTGACTTCCTTCGAGCCTTGGGTATCAAATACCTCATCTAATCTTCTCCTTGACTTCCTCATATGTTCCATATCATTTTTCTATCTTATCCACAGGTTTATCTAGAAGGGCTTCAATTATTTGTGAGGCAATATCAATATCCATCTCATATCTCATCAGTTGTAACCAAATAGTCCTAGTTTCTACACCCTTAATGATACATGTGTTGGTATCTACTTCAAAACATATGGTGTCCTAGTGTTTTTCCACTAATTGAGGTAGAATTATGAACCTCTTGTGCATTCTTCTTTGAAATTTTGAAAAGTAGTCATTCATAACCATATCAAAGTTATCTCCTAAACTTTTGATGTAATCATTACTCTGATAGATAACTGGTTTCTTCACATTCCATATCACATTACCAATAGATGGAAAGAAGTTTTGGAAGTATAAGAATATACATACCAATAGTGATTCAAAATTCAATGTATTTCCTTATTGTGTTCATATTTTCATCCAACTGCTTGTATGCTAAGTCCACTGCTCCACATGGTACAATGTCTACTCAAGTGGATTAGAAGATTCAATATGATATGAAATTACATGTAAACTTAAGTTTAGGATCTTCCATAGTAGATATCCTAAGACCTCTCACATCCCATTGGGCTTCTGTCAATTTATAGTGTTTTTTCTTGCCAGTTTTCTTGTTTACCTCCGGTCTGTCACCGATTGGATATCCAGTCACTATATGTAAAATATCCTTAGTGATCTTGACTAGTTCATCTACCCACATGAAAGAATCATTAGCTTGGCTTATCACCATTCTAATCCAATCAGTATTGAAAAATATTGGTAAATGTAGGACATGCATTAAAACCTTAGTCTCCAAGTGATTGTGATCATCCTCCAATTTCCCATTTGCACACAAACTCTAAAAAGATGTATTGATTTCAGCTTCAAAAATCTCCTTGATCTTACAATGGATAAAGGCATATATTTATTCAATTAGAATAAATCTTGCTGGAATAGATGAGAGAGATCCCTTCTTATCTAGTTCGGTGACCTTTGTGGGAGGAATCTTGTATTTAGGATTGACAGGATTAACGTTCTCAACAATAACAAGATTTTGTACCTTGGGTGCCATTTCTTCATATCTATCACCGCTTGATTGAAATGGGGTTTTTCTTTGCTACAACTCATTCATGCTTTCACAACTAGGGAAAGACCAAAAATCACTTAAATATGCTCAAATGTTCTTATCTAAGTTTATAATTACCTCAACAATCACTTGGATGCACTTCAACAACTCGACTCAGCAATTCACTCAAATGCTCTTGGAAATGTTAGGTGAAAGTGATAGAAAAATTGGTCTATTTATACTATTTCATTGATTAGGGTTTCTAATGGCTAGTATGATAGCAATTAATTCTGACACCAACTTGATTTTCCACTGATCACTACACTACACTTTCTTTTACCGAATGAAGCAAAATAACATTGCCTTTCATTAATCAAACATGAAATATTGACTTCACAATATATATCCAAATGAATCTAAATATTCTTATATGGATCTCTGTACAAATGTTAGGAACTGATTTAAGATTGAAATTTAACTTACAGTTCTTACACATACCTTTAACGACTACGTGGAGTTAGGTGCACCTGATCTAGAGGATGAGGTGTCATCGACTATTTCAGATGATGTTCCATCATCTTGAGACTTCCTTCTCCATATTTTATTCATCTAATTTATTAATTCTTCAACATTCACTCATTCTTTATCAATTTTCTCTTCCTCAGTTGGAGCTTTACCTTGGTACCTACTGTCTTTGGCTAGGTGACTTACCTTATGACAATAAAAGCATGTCATGATAGGACTTCTCTATGATCTGCTATTGTTTCTACCATGCAATTTTCCGCAATGTGTCCATATCTCCCACATGTTGTACATGAAATTCTTGTGTTGTAGTCCCATGGTATTGATGTACTTTGTCAATTTTTTCGTGTATTATTTTGGTTAGGTACCCATTTTTCATTATTTATTTGTGACCTACAATCTTCAGACTTATGACCGTATCTATTGCAAGTATTGTAGTAAACATTGAATTTTGGCATCCATGAATTTTTAGAAATCCCTGATCTACACTAAAATTCTTGATGTCCATACTTATTGCAATTATAACAATAACCATCAAATTTAGGAATGCTTAGTGGATTACCTCTTTTTCTTTTGTAGACATTATTTGTATGACCATGTTTCCCATAATAATAGCAATTTGGCTTCTTTGTCTTTTGTGCGGTAGCAGTATCTTGATTGGCAGGTTGATTTGAGGACTCTCCCTTCTTGGTAGTGTTTTTTTTAGTGAACCCAAGTCCAGTTCTATCAGTTGGTTGTCTCTAACTTCTAAGTTGTTCATCCAACTCCTTTATGCTTCTTCATTTCATTTTAGTACTTCATTTACTTCCTTTTCTGATTTCAGTTCTCTATTCAATCTTTCAATCTTAGACCTTAGTACTTGATTCTCGAGTTCCTTTCTGGTTGTCTCTTTATTTTCACGCACTAGTTGGTTGGTCATAGCATAATGTGTTTGTGTCATTCTCATGATCTCATTATCCTATTTAGTTAGTCTTGCCTAAACTTGCCTCTTCTCTACTTCTACCATTCTTTGTGCATCTTTAGTTGTTCTCTTTTATTCAATTATTTCACTCATTCTAATACCTTGTGCCTCGTGATCTTTCTTTATTAGGCTCAATTGACCGGTAAGTGATTTATTCTTTTCCATCAGTCCAGTAATAGTTGTTTCAGATTCATCATTCAAACTTCCTTCAGATGATGTCTCAAGTATCTCAGCATGTTCTTGTGTGGATTTAAATTCATCACATAAACACTTTCTCACCCTTAATAATTGTTCCAATTTCCTTTGTAGATCATCAATCAGATCATGTGCGCTTTCCAATTCCAACTCAAGATTGTCAATCTTCTTAGCTTGCTTCAAAATTTCCACAGCTATGATACTTTCACTCTCAGGTGGTTAAATCCTTATCTCAAGAGTCCAAGCTCTGATACCAATTGTTGGATTTAATATGGAAAGATAAGTACTGAGAGGGGTGTTGGTAACATTTCATATTCTTGAGTTAGCCTTGTAAAATTGTTGAGGTTTCCGGTCATGCTTATGCTCAAAGGGTTTAAAATCATGGTTGAAATTGTTCCTATGCCTCTTCAAGTGTTTTTTTAAGCCCTTAACCTAGCTAAAATGTTGAAAACTCTTGTTTCATCTCTCAAAGTGTAAAATTTTGGTCCTAAAACCCTGAGCATCAAAATATCTTCTAATTTTGGGTTACTTTTTATCACTTAGGTTCATGTCTCGAATGGGTTCCTTTTAAAATATTCTTATTCATTAAGTTATTGGTCCTAATGCCATGGTCCTGTATTATTCCCTAAATTCAAAGTTTTGCATATGTTTTAATTAAATTCATTATCTATCGAGCGCATACTAGTGGGACGCAAATTGGTGTCTATTTTAGTGAAGATCATGCAACACTAGCAATTTGGTCTTTGAAGAAGAAGAATAGAAAGAGAACAAATGAATACGATTAGGTTGAGGATATAGGTAGCCTCATTATAAAGAGAGTTTTAGATACCTTAGGTGTGGAGGAAGCTAACCTTGCTTTACAGACTGCTAATTTGAGCTTGAAGGTAGCCAAGCAGCAAGAGGATGCTTTTAAGAACTTAATCCAAAAATATGAATTTGTTCTAAAAGCTTAGAATGATGAGAGGGTTAAATATTTGCAAAAAGATGATAGAATTGCATTCCTTGAGGGGGAAAAAAACAACACAATTTGTGCCTCAGATGATGATCACTAGGGATACTCATCAACCTTCATCATCCAGCCCATATATCACTTATCCTCCTCCTATGCCATTAAGCCCTACTACTCTAGAAAATGTGGAGAGGGAAAGAGATAGATTGGTTGCTAAAAAGACAAAATTAGAAGAAATTAGTAAGAAAGATATTGAAGAGTCTTCAACATATAAAGAAGTAGAAGAATGGGTTAAAAAGAGATACGCTGATAAAATATACTCTAACCTCTCAAGGTTTGCTAAGGAGGAAAAATTGGATGACCTTTATTTGTTGGGAAAAAGAAATTGTTGGAAAGTTGACTCCCAGGGTGTAAATGACTTATTTTGTGTTTTCATTATTGCAAAAAATTCATATGAAAGTTTGACAACAAACTATGAAGTGAAAATTGACTAAGTATAGAAGACAAGATAGAACAGTGATTTGTAGTTGATCAGTGCACCAACGCATGTGCATATGATCACATCCGGATATGCATGTTTAGACTTAAGTTCTATGGTATGTTTTTGTTCTTTTCCTAGACACATGTGGTCAAATATGTCAGTACGGATAAGTTATAGCAAGAATAGTGATACTAGCAGTACAAAAAATAGAGTATGAAGCTAACTTCAGTTTTTAGATCAGTGTATAATATTTTATTATGTAAAGGCCAAGTGCCTATTAGAGTATGTTTGTAATCATGTATTAATTACTATTATAAACATGCTTAAGCCAATTTGTTTGGAAGTGATGTGAATATTATTTTTGGGCCAACTAAGGTCTTGTTTATGGTCGCGTCTATTCAGCCATGAACATATATATATAACATGCAAAGTTGTATTACAAAGTGTTGTCAAAAAAATACAAAGAAAAGATATAAAAGAAGAGTATAAGATGTCAAAATGAGATAAAGATCTTTAAGAGTATAAGAGAATCAGCGCATAACTGGAACTGATCAGACAATTGTGTCACATACAACAGTTCACTTTTGGATATAGTGTATATCTATTATCAAGGAGGTTGTAGCCTTCATCCTACCAAGAATTGAGCTTCTTGGATATTGAGTCCTCACCCTTAACAGGGTTATTTGTAAAAGACTCCTAACAGGGTCAGACCTTTAACCAAGTCATTATACTTGCATTGTAAAGACTGCTACTAACAGGGCAAAGGAACTTTAATAGGTTCATTATAGTAGTGCAATATTTGTGGGTACTAATTCCCATTGGGGTTTTCCTTTGATCAAGGTTTCCCTGTAATAATATCATGTGTTATGTGTTCTTATGTTAAGCTTCAATTGATATATATTTGATTAATTTTTAAAGTTTCTGAAATAGAATATATAGACAAACATTGATTCACCCCCCCCCTCTCAGTATTTCTAAAAATTGGTATGAGAGCTCTGGTCCTTTGTAAAAGAAGTTTAACCACTTGAGGAGATCATGGATTCAACAGAAGTGAAACATCTGAAAAAGAATATTGAAGCAGCCCTTGAAGATCTTGACAAATCTGAAAAAGAAAATGAGGAACTTAAACTAAAAGTTGATGGCTCTCAAATGCTTATCAAGAAATTAAGGAAAGATTTGAAAGATTACTCTACCAATGACTTGGGAAAAATGGTCAAGAAGCTGAATGAAGATAACATGTCTTTGAAAGATAAAATTGAAGATCTGAATGAACAACTTACAGATAGCCTAAAATCCATTAAAAAAAATACCAAAGAGAGCAAACAATTAGATGGTGAACTTATGCAAGTGAACTTGAAAATCTTGGAATTAGAAAACATCAAGAAAAAGATAGAATCTGAATTATCAGAAGCAAAAGATAAGATTGATAAACTACACACAAGTTCTGATCTGATTCAATCACAACTGTATGCACAAAAGTTAAAAGGGGATACCACTAGTATGGGATATAGTGTAGCTCAAATTGAAATCAATTCAATACAAGAAACAAAGAAAGCACAAGAAGCATCTACAAAAGCAAAGAAAGAGGAGAATATTGGAGAGACTAAAATTGAACCACTTAAAGATGAACTCAAGGAAGTTAATAGAACTTGTTATGCTTGTAACAAGCATGGACACTTGGCAAGAGATTGTAAAGAAGTAAGACCTTTTAATGGTTATTGTTACTCCTATAATAAGTTTGGTCACAGGGCTATTCATTGCAGGACAAATCAAAGAAATCAGTCACAATGGAAACAAAGGAATCAGACACAATACAATCAGAGAAATCAACCTCAAAGAAACTTGCAGAATATTACATGTTAGATATGTAATTACAATGGACACACAACTAAGCAATGCAACATGATGAATAATAACATTAGACCTCCTATCATTTGTCATTCATGTGGAAAAGCTGGACACATCTCAAGATTTTTTAGGTCAAGAACACAAAGACAAGAAAATCCTAAAAAGTCTCTTTTTGAAGAATCGGGAGAATTTAAGTTTGTGCAAGCTAAAGCTAATTCAATTAAAATTTGGGTTGAAGTAAAGAAGGATAATGAAGAGAACAAGGTAGTAGATGCATCCTCAGTGGACTCACCTTCTACTTATGTATAGTTGACTCTCATGGTCTTAGGGGGAGCTATTCTAGCTCTGAACCCCTGTGTGCCTGGTATACTCACCTCCGAGTATGCACCTATGGATTCATGTATGTGATCATGAATTAAGGTTGTATGCATGCATGCATTGCCTTTACTTTGTTCAGATTAAAGTTTGAAACTCTCAATGGAAACCACATTTGGTAGCAAGCATTAAATGTAGTAAACTTTATATAAGTCTGTAAACAATAATTTATCCTCATTGTTTACATCTGAGATCATAAAATTTGTAGAGCATGGAAGCACTAAGCATCAAAGTATTCAAAGGTATCAATTTGATCATTTTGTGAATATATTGCAAGTTGAAACAAAACCCTAGCAGTCGCGTCATTTTGAATTGTGGTGGAACCCTATTTAGTCGATCAACAAGTGAGTATGGAAACCCTTGTAGTCTTTGATATTACTGAAAGGAAGAGATTTGTCTTTAAAAAGCATCCATTCAAGTCTATTCTAGATGATGTAGAAGGGGAACTCTCTAAGACTCCGCTAGGAGTCATACATGTGGAAGGCATTCATGCTTACATTTACTGTAAGAAGGAAACCGTTGGGGACAATAGCATAGCAACTCTTATGGCTTCAATGATGAAACCAGACTATTCATTCAAGGATGAATACACACATCTCACTGATAACCCTATCTTTGACTATTCTAATGTGCATGAATTTTATGAGCTAGAATGGGTGAAAATCCTATTGAGCAGAATACATGATGATCTCTATTGGATTGGTGAAGTTCCCATCCATATTACTACAGACCTAATTCATGACATGACCAGACTTCTTAAGACAGGACCAATTCTTCCAACTGGTAAAGATGTGAAAAAGTAGGTTGAAAAAGCATGTTTATCCAGAAGTGATAGCCGGGGTATGACAGTTGATCCCATTAAGGAAGATGACATAACTCCGGTCACCATGATACTAGGTTACAAATTTTAGCACACAAGCAGACTAAATAGTGTATCTGCAGCTACTGTCCTAGTAGCAGTAAAGATGGTAAAAGATAATATTCAATATAATCTGTGATATATTGCGCGCTTAATTGATTGAAAACATTTGAGCTATTAAGCATGATAAGAGAAAGATATTCAGGTTTGGCTCACTAATCATCTATATCTACTTCCACATAGTAGGTAAATTTTGAAGACATGTAACTGATTGAATGTTTGATAATATTAAGTTAAAGATGATGCAAAAAATTAAACCAGTTAGTGGTTTGTATTGTCATTGATGTCAACTTGATATCATCTATATGGTCATATACATAATGTGAAAGACTTTAGAGAATCAATGGAACAGAGGTTATGCTTTTAGCAATGCATAAAAGTCAAGTATTCACTAAGTGACAGACCACACCGACGGAGTGCACACCATCGGTAAAGACAAAGATAAATTTAATTGTGATGCCCGATGAACAAGAAGATAGTGTTTCCCAACAAGCAAGATCCAGTGATGCTCGACGAACAAGAAGATAGTGTTTCCCAATGAGCAAGATCCGATGATTCCCGACAGACAGAGATCCCAAAGATAACTGAAGTTACACCAACGGAACTGGAAGTTGTCACCAACGATGAACTGCAAAATTGACTGACAGAATAGAGAGATCATAAAATGACAAAATATCTAGCTGGCAGAGCTTAAGGATAGACTTAACTAATTGTTTTATTTGTTTTATTCAATCATAGTTAAGAAATTGATTTATATAGTTGGCAAGAAGATAACTACGAGATAAACCAGGAGTTAAAGCTATAAATCAAATTGGCTGGATTGTTTTTCACACCAAGAATCAAGAATCAAGAATCAAGAATCAAGAATCAAGAATCACAAATAAAGGAATAATGTGTCTATATAAGAGACAAGCATAATTCATTTCTGCAAGCAATCAGATATATGGTGGAGTGAATTGAAAGAAGATGTTGAAGAGAAACAGGTGAAGGATAAAATTCATACAGTCCTGATCAATCAAGCTAAGGGAGAGCTAAAGAATTCTGCAGACACTGACAAATAGTGAAGCACAACATCAAAGAGCAGAAAGTGTGAAGCACAAAGGAATTGAATTGATACATTGATCAGAGAGGTATTGTACATAAATAGATCTAAATATCTGCAATTCAAAGTTGCATTAGAAATAGGTCATTATGTTTCATTTTAACCATTGAAGCATTAAGTCTCTTAACAAAGCAGGACTTAAATGTCTTCTATAATTGAGGTATATCCTAATAGATTACCAAAAAGGTTGACTCATGATAGTAGCATCGGTCTTACCTAAATCCTATTGACAATATAAGAAGGAGACTGATTCAAGGATGGTAGTAAGATTAGCATAAAGCCTATTGACAGTCTAAAGGCTAATTTAAGGATGGTAGTGTAGATACCAGATACTAAGTGACAACCTATGTATAAAAATCCTCTAACAAGGTTGCACTTAACCATGTTTTTGTAACCTTTAACAAGGTTGGCTCCTAACAGGGCTCACTTCAGAAGAGTGAAAATTTGGGGTATCGGTCCCAGTGGTTTTTTCCCTTAACAAGGTTTCCACGTTAAAATCCATGTGTTTTTTATTACGGTAAAAGTAGGTTTTGAAGGGACCCTGAAACCCTTTAACAAAGCTGAGAAAAGAAAGGCATTAGAGCCCAGGGAACAACAAGCTGCCCCAAGGAAGGGAGCAGGCTACCAAGGGACAGATCCCAAATTTAGCAATAAGCATAAGCAAGACAAAAAACAAAAACCAAAATAAAAGCTGGAAGGAAAACAGAGAGAAAAACCGCAAGCACCTAGATCAGAGCAGAGTTTTCAGGAAACTCTCAAACTCCTCCAGCTGAGTCTTCATAGTCATCACATTCTCTCTCAGCTTCTAGAATTTTGGATCCTCCACCTTCTGTTTCTTGGATCTTGTACGGGTACCTGGTCCCATCTGCTGGGATATATTAGAATGTTCAGTGATGTCTTTGTTACCTTCTAGCCAGCTACTCAGTGACATCAGGTTCTCCAAAGTAGCCCTCATACCAGTATTCACCAGCGTAAGAAAATGTTTTAGCATTTCCTCATTCCCGCTAATTTTCTTCTGGATGGGTTTCATGGCTAACTCAACAGCTTTTTTGATTTTGTCATCAATTTTAGAGCCATTATCATAAACAGGAACTTTGACATTATGCAAAAAATAATTTCTGAGAGTAGTCATAGTTTCTTCAATCAAAGAACTTTTGTTTTCCAGCTTGATGCATCTATTCTTAAGTTCAACCAGGTCACTCTACACCCATTTATCCAAATTGTAGCTATAGATAGATTTATTTTTTGCAATCTCCACGGGAGACATAATAATGGTCCTTCTGACCTCAGAATCCATCCTTTGAATATCTCTTTGAAGAGACTAAGGTTTTCTACCCTGAAAGTTTCTGTTACTTTCTTCTTTCATATTCTCCTTCTCATAACTAGGAGAGTCATGGGATTCCAAGTTTTCCTCTTCCAGAACCTTAAAACTATTGTCCCCTGAATTTTCAGCATTACTGTCCATTGTATTAATTTCAGCTTCTTTATTTTTCTCGACCTCTATCTCTTTATTCTCATTTCCTTCTATATTAACATTCTTCAAAATAGAATTAATTTTTTCCCCTATTTTAAGAATGTCATGACTATCCTTAGGGTTTTCCTTGACATTTGTAATTTCAGGATCCTCCAAATCCTTCACCACAGGGGTCTAGGTTGTGGGGGAAATCTCAGTAGTAGGATCCATCTGGTGATTCTGGGCTTCTTCAAATTTTGTTTCCTAAGGGATATGCTTCTCACCATCTGACTCCTGGAGGAAAGGTCTCACAGGGGTGTCCAGAACATTCTTTTCCACTCCAGAGGCACCACTAAGATGCTTATCATTCTTCATCTCAACCAGAGACTTAGAAGAAGATGGCTCAGAAGGCAGAGAGGCTTTCTTAGATTTAGAAGACTTAGTCAGAGACCCCACAAACTTCCTCTTTCTAATCTGGATAGGGATAGGGTTGGGAATATGATCTCTGGCATAATCAGCTATAAGGAGGATAAGACCGACATGGAGAATAGGGGCATTCTTCATTCTGTAGTCAGAAATGCTCTGGTTAAGCGACCAGAGGAGAATGAAGGGGAAGGAAATATGAATCTCATGTCTAAAATGATTAACTAGGGAAAATTGATAATTATAAACCCTAGAGAATCTACCCTCCAAAGTAAAATATTCCATTATAACTTTAATAACAGAACCCCAGACTTTATCAATATTCTCAATTTTGACATAGTCTTTCTTACCTTTCACCAAAAGAGCCCTCTCCTCATCAGTGACAGGAAATTTCTTGTAAACTCTGGTTCCCACTTTCACCTCTTTAGAGTAATTCAGGCCATCCAGCGGGAGACCAGTGATGTCAGACAAGACCTCCAGGCTGAGTCTAAATGATTTTCTAGCAATATTAACCATGCCCTTATCCCATCCCTCTGTGAAGGCTTTAGAAACATCAGAATCAAAACCATGAAATCTCTTAAGAAAATGGTGAACCTGACCTTTCTTCAAAATTCTCCACACTTCCTTTTCCTTCTTCCACTTGCAATCCGCAGGCTCTTCCCTTCTGAGATCACCACCCATGACAACAATCTTCACCTGCTCTTTTTTCTCAGGCTGGGGAATGTTGTTATTTTGATTAATCTCAATCTGGTTGATGCTTTTAATCTTATTCGCATTCGTCTTCACATGCTCGAACTGGCCACAGATAGAAATAATAATAGCTGCATGCATTAAAGTTTGCGCTTTCATGATTAGGGTTAAAAACCAAATCTTAGATATGTACTTCATCTTGTTTTGGCCATCATTCCAAATCCTCCCAATCTGAGATGAGTTAATTAGTATCATTAACAAGCCTTTTAATGAAACCTTCTTTATGCCTGATTTTATCATAATTGATAATTGATTTGACCGCTTCATTACTCATAGGTGTGCCTTTCCATTTTTGAATTCTGTCACTTTTGGCTCCAATATTGGCAAGACAATCAACTACCTGATTAGTCTCCCGATAATTGTGAGATATATGGAACACTTCAAAGGATTTAACTATAGATTTAATTTTGAGGATAATATGATCTATAGTCCAAGAGGGTGGATTGATATCTTTAATATTGTTAATTATATTTAAAGAGTCACCTTCAAGCCATACTCTTTTGAAACCCATTTCTTCCACTAGCAGGATAGTGTTAAGGGCCGCCAAAGCCTCTGCTTTATGATTAGATTGAAAACCCAAGGGGATTGATATAGCACCAAGAAAGTTACCAGAGCTATCTCTGATGATGCCCCCTCCCCCAGAGACACCCGAGTTTCCTTTAGAGGCACCATAAAAATTGGCTTTCACCCAGCCAGTTGGAGGAGCTGTCCAGACAGATAATTCTCTTTGGGAGCAATCTTGATTTTTGAGGAGAGGGAAGTTCCAAGTTGACCAGTTGACCTTTGGGATGAGAGAGCTATACTTGCTATTGCTATTGTTTATAGCAGAGCTGAAATTTTCCTTTAAAGATCTAGACATTATATTGAATATAATTTCAGGTTTAGAGCTTTTCTGTCTGAAGATTTTGTTATTTCTTTCCTTCCAGATACTCCAGCAAAGATGAGGCGGGATAAGGTTCCAAAATTGTCTAGCCATTTCATTATCAAAAGGGCATCTCCATTGCATAACAAAGTCCTGCCAGGAGTTAGGAAAGAACAAGCCAGATTCCAATTTTGAAAAACCAAAGACCAAAGTTTCCTGGTAAAACTATAATGGATCATAAGGTGATCACAGGATTCAGCTTGATCAAAGCAAAGACTGCATCTATTAACATGAGAGAAACCTCTTTTAACCAAATTATCAATAGTAAGGGGCTTATTCTGAATAAGAATCCAAAAGAAAAAGTTAATCTTTGGAGTAAGGAGTTTATACTAGATAGAAGCACATTGGGGCTTATTTTCCTTGGAGAAAATGAGGGAGCAGGCAGAGGCCACCGTGAATTCACCATGAGTAGAAAGGTTCCAAACAATCTTATCTGGAAGATTACCTTCACTGATCCAGGACTAAAAGTCTATCATAAGGGGCAATAAACTTCTATCAATGCTAGAGAGATCCTTCTAGGAATTGTTATTCCTATAGTCAGAGACTTTATATCCAAAAGTATTTTTAGCTTGGGTAATAAAGTCCTTCCACTCTTGTCTTTCTGACAGAGGATATTCATAAATCCAGGGATCATCCCAGAATTCAATAGTAGACCCATCTCCCAATTTCCATCTTATTCCTTTTCTCAAGAGATCAATGAAAGAGCATAAGCTATTCCAGATGTAAGAACCTTTGACTCTATCTTCATTGTTTAGGAGGTCCTTCAAGCTGTCAGAGTTGGTGAGGTATTTTTTTTTAATTATACTATTCCATTGTTTAGCATCACCAAATATTCTCCAAACCTGCTTAGCCAGAAGAGCCTTATTAATTATCTTAATAGGTCTAATCCCCAGTCCCCCTTTATTTTTAGGCTTGCAAACTTTTTTCCAGGCGATCAGGCTGAGCCTTTTTTTATCTTCTACTCCAGTCCATAAGAAGCATTTTTGGATTGTTTCAAGCACCATTGCATACTTATGGGGGATCTTAAAAAGACTTAAGGCATACACAGGAAAATTTTGTAAGGTGGATTTAAAAAGCTAAAGTTTACCTGCACTGCTAAGGAGAGCACCTTTCCAACCAGCCAGCTTCCTGTTCACTCTATCAACAATTTGATTCTAGAAAATATTTAGAGGTTTTGAGTAGAGAGGGAGCCCCAAGTAAGGAGAGGGAAGAGCACCAATTCTGCAACCAAGAATTTTAGCCATCTTATATTGTCTCTCAAGAGGAGTATTGATAAAAAAGATGGAGCTCTTATCCCGATTGAAGAACTGGCCAATTGCCGAGGTATAAATAGATAAAGCATTTTTAATATTCCTTGCTTCTTTCAGTGTAGCTTCACCCATAATAAGAGTATCATCTACAAACTGTTCATGGGAACATGATATTCTGGTCGAGGAGGGGCAGAGACCAGATATTAGGCCAGAATTAACAAGTTTAGATATATATCTTCCCAACCCTTCAGCCAATATAGCAAACAGAATAGGAGAGATAGGGTCCCCCTGCCTTAGGCCCCTAGAA